>JANIJG010017201.1:107645-137140 GCA_024611175.1 Megaceryle torquata
TTTTTTTTTTTTGTTTTTTTTTTTTTTTTTTTTTTTTTTTTTTTGTACAGCTCTGGTTGCAATCAGAGAGAACAAACATCCACAGCAGGGGAAAGCTCTCATCTTGTCTAAATCCCAGCACACAATACCTTGAAATGTAATTAGCAGTTGTGCTGAGCAAGTGTAGGTAGAGTTCTCTTAAGGGCCAATGCAGAATGTATTTATGTGCAACAGAAACTGGAGAACAAAGTTGAAAACGGAGAGATTTTTGTGAATTTTTGGAGGATATCATCAAACTTCTCAACTGAAGGTAATATTCTTGCCATTTTCAAATTTCTATTTCCAAAGTGCAGATGTATTTTGTTCCTTAAAGTCATTGCATGAATTTAATGCACACAAAATTCCACGTCCTTTTTCCGAGTCTTCTCAAAATCAACATTTGTTGAAATATTCTTATAGTTAAAAAAATCCACCTATAACTAACTCCCAAACCCAATGAAAATAATTTAAAATGGTAAGTCCACAAGCATTAAAACTGAGCAAAACTATCTTATGACACAAAGTGTTAGGTGACATTACTGAGTCCTAGTTTTGAGTGCTGTCTATAAAAATAAGCCATGTGCTGTTGGTGCTTATCTTAGAGATTAACACAGAGCAGCTGACCACAAATATAGTTCTTAGTTCAGTCCCTCCTCAATAGCCTGAGGGAAATAAAAAAACAAGAAAAAAGAAAAATAAAAAGAAAAAAAACGTGGGGGAGGGTTGATAAGGGCATATTTGTAAAATCTGATTCAGGCAAAGAAAAGAGATGCACAAACTGGGAACTTCACACAAAACTGGTGGTACCCTTCCAGTTGCACTGAGTAGCTCAAGCTCAAGCACCTCTCTCTCTCTCGGATTATTTCAATGATGAGGGAAGTACTCTTGCAAAAAGTTGGAGATAGGGACTCTCTGTACACATGAACAGCCTCTGTGCACCTCAGGAAACATAGGAACGTGAATAAACAGACTTTTAAAGCTGTATATTACTTAGAAGTTTGTGTTTTGAAACAGAGAACAATCCAGGAATCTCCCTCAGCAAACCATATTGTTGTATAGCACTAGTGTTTCTTTTTCTGTACTTCTTGTAATAATGATTAGATCCTGTTTAGGTAAGGAGGACAATAAGAGAGTATACAAGAGCACTGGATGTTTAGCTTCTTCACAGCTCAACTCTTCCTGGCCTCTCTTCCATGAGCACAGGAGAGCACAGCCCCTGCAGCACAACGTCTCTGTGGGCGCATTCCAATTCCGTTTTAGCCCAGAGCTCCCTAGCAGCTCCCACAGGATTCCAATAAGTCTAATTTCTCATCATCTTCATTTAAGTACATCTGCTTATGTGAGAAGAAAAGCAGAACCTGACACCCATCTTGCAGGGCCCTTGGGCATGCCTGTCTTCTCTCGGTCCTGGTGCTTTCAACCCTTCCCTCCCACCCCATCAGCCAGCCCTGCCAGTCCTGGGGAAGAAGGAAGGGACTGTACTGCTGAAACAAGACAGAAGGGCTTTGCTTTAAACCAGAAAAATAAATACATCAAGATTCCTTTCAAAATCTGTAACTCAACTTCCTCTTGCTTGTTTTTCTTGGTTCACAGAGGTCCCTAGTGGGAATTTTACATAACAGATGTATTCTTTTTGTATTAGGAATAGACCACAAAACACCATTTAACACCTCAAAAGGAGCCTCTCTTCTTAGGCTAACCTCATCCCAATGAAGGTACACGGCGATTCCCTGAGAGGTGAATGATACTACCAGGGAGGAAGGTGCGACTTACTCTGAAGCACTGATAGAGCAAAAATCAGATATCTAACTCTAAACTAGAAAGAGGAAAAAAAAAACCCAACAACCCACAAGCAAAAATCCCCCCCCAATTCCTCTTTACACTGTCACTGACAGCTAAGCTTAACTACCACTTGCTCCTCAAGAAATCGTGTACCTTGGGTAACTTACCTAGTACCGATGTCATTCTGAGCTGCTAATCGGAAGGTGTAACCCAAAGCTGGACAAAGCTTAGTCAGCTTGCAATGCTTCTGGCTTCCAAAGTAACATTCTCTGAAACCACTGTTCCTCTTTCCCTAGAAAGAGAGCAATCTGTAATCAGACAGCTATGAAACAAAACCACGTTGTTCTTACTGAAAAATGAGTTGTTAAATTATATTAGAATTAGACAGTTTTGTAGAGGCACTTTGCAAAGAGAGCTGTGTGAGGCACTGACAGCATTGCTACGCTACCTCCAGTAATACAGATCAACAGAGTCAGTCTGCTGTCAGCTTCCTCCTCTTTTCAGATTCTTATCTTCACAAGATGTATCTACAGCTTGTATCATCCTACTTGAAGTGCAAGTTATCCTACACATTAACCAAAAAATCACAAAGGCGAGTTAAGGGTGAAATTCATCTCTGAATCGACCTGGTCACAGAAGCACAGGAAAGCTGCCCATTTCTGGCAAGTGCTACCCACGTAAGGCCTCCCTGGTCCTTCACAAACACTCTATCCCACAAGAGGGCTCTCGCTCCCCACCGTCCAGCCCATGGCCAGCCTGCTGTCCGAGAGGGACCAGCCTGAAAGCAAACCTCTCCTCAGCCCCATGCCCTTAAGGGCAGAGTAGATTTGCTCATCACAGAAGATTATTTAACGTGCCAAGTTCTGTACCCATCCCACTGCTCAGAGCACACAGCATGTGATGAGCAACGAGGATTTGCTGGAAAGCACAAAACTTTGCTAAGAAACTTGGATGCCAGAGGTATGGTTAATGGGAGCTTCACATCATCATGACCTGGTGTGATGATGAGCCCTGACAAAGCCTAGATGGGGCAGCAGCAAGACAGGGTATCAAGACACCTCCACTCCTAAGTCCTTCCTCAGGTACACTAAGTACAAACCAGCGCAGCTGAGGACAGGGACATTCAGAAGGCTTCTCTCACCCTGCAGTGTTTAAAACAATGCAGAAACCTTTCCAATCCAACTCAGCTTAGTATGCTCTGGAGTAAAAACAAAGGCGAGCTTTTGGCAGGACAGAGACCCCAGGACAATGAAGAATATCTGATCTCATCCTATGCCACATGTGGAAAATGGAACATATGAAATCTTTCAGGAGAAGGGGCATGGATTGCTCAATGCTACATAAATAATATCTACCTGAGCTGAAGCAGTTTAAAGGAGTTTTATTTTCAGTATTTGAATACAAAATTAATGGACATTAATTATATTATGAAGTGCCCGAGAGCACACCAGAACAGAGACCTAGCAAAGCACACCTATGGGCTCAGACTAGTGCAGGAGATAAAGTTATGCCCACCTCTGCAACTTCTTTAAGAGCTCTGCCATGCCATTTACTGGTTTTGGCACCTGTCTCTATAGCTTTTGTCTTGGTAAAATTAACATCTGCCCATAGACAAGGCTACTTATTTCACCTGATAGACATCAGCCTGACAGAAGACTTGATGTTTCTATACCTAAACAAACTAACAGGAAAATGCTTTATACTGGTGTCCCTCACTGTTGCCACCAACCTCACCTGCTGCTGCCTCCTTGAGCTCTGTTTGTCCCCCCACACCCTGCTCTTCCTCCATGCTCAATACATCACTTTATCATTAAAGACCTCAAAAATGCCCACATGGGAGGTAGATTTTTCACTGGCCCATTCTCCAGCCCCTTTCAATTTCCATTTCTTTTCACTTGGATTGCAACACAGAAGAATAATTCCATAAAATATTTGTAGCACTTCTCCAAAATGCATTTATCAAGATAGAAATGATCATAGAATCCTAAAATGGTTTCGGTTGGAAGGGACCTTAAAACATCTTCTAGGTTCACCCCGTGCCACGGGCAGGGCTTCCTCCCAGTAGACCAGGCTGCTCACAGCCCGACAATCTGGAGGCACTGAAGGGATATTTAGCACCCTGGCAAACAGTCATAATTTACTTTTATTTATACAGTGTGATCCCACACTTGTTCTAGAATGTGCTTTTATACACAATCCTCTTCACCTGCCTGTTCCAGCTGTAACATGACTGTATTGCTCAAGTAAATTAAGGCATGGAATAGGAAGAGAATCATGAATCCTAAAGCAGAAGTCCTTTGTAAATGAGAAAACTTTTTCAGATGTAAAAATTGCTACATAGAGTTATATGATAAAACTCCTTTTGGACAAAAATAATAGGTCACCATACTTCCCAGCTCAGCAACAACATATTTAAAATCCAGACTATACAAAACTTAATTAGCAATCCTACGTTTTAGTAAAATATCCACTCATTAGTGCAGGACCAAGAAGAATGGATTTCCAACCCCCCAGCAAACTCTATTTTATAGGTTCAGAAGCATTAAATCAGTTTTTCTCTAACTCTTTAATGACTTCACTATTTGTAAAGCATTTGAAAACACTTAATTGCTTTTTGATTTCTGCTTAAGAATACTGGTGTTTTTAATCATTTTCCCATGCCTTTTCTCCAAGAGACTAAACTGATCAAATGCTAAGCGTGTGGTCGACAGAGATGAACAGTGATGGCTGGCTTAAGAGAGAAAGTCATGGAAAAATCCCACCTGTAGCACAACACCTGAACTGAGAGCAATGGCTCAAGGAAACTCCAATCTGTCAACCTGGTTGGTTAAAACTTTGTGGAGATTGCCAAACGCTTAAGTTATCTTCAACTTTGTAACGGTACAGATTCTGATATTGTATATATTTTTTTCTTCTAGAATTGGTAGTGTACATTCCCCAGACTCGCTCAGATGCCGACTGGTATTCAAATTACTCAGACTGGCTGGTATTTTGGATTCTGTTGGCACTAATTGGAGAGGCTGGCCGATATTTCTAATTATCCTGGCATTAATAGCCTGGAAATAGCCTCTCCGCTCCTTCTCTCCCAAGATTTATGAAAGCACTAATGCTGGCATAATTATAGACAGGAACAACTGGCAGGCTGGTACTGGCTGCCACCCAAGAGTCTTACAGCTTTCCCAGAATCCTTCTCCTATTCTTTGTACACTCGGCATCCAAGTTTTAATCCCTTAAATAAAGTTTTGTAAGTTGCTTAAAATATACTGTATCATTTCTGCAAATGTTTCTAATCTGCATATTTCAGAGGGAGAGCAGAAGACACTGACTGACTTCTTCCCTAGCCCGCGTTTCTCCAGCCCAAGTTCCCCATTCTTCACGAGCACAGCCCATACTGTGATGTTCATCAGGGCCTGCCTGAGGAAACAAGAACGATTCTACTCCACAAATCCATGAGAATCTGCACAATACTCTAACACAGCACTAACACAATTTTTAAGAGTTTTGCCTGCTATTTTAGCTATATTTCAAGCTACATGCTCACTTATAAGAGATTACTTAAGTCTTGCTTGGAGATAGGGTTTACTGAAACGAGGGATTTGAGATTTTAAATGGGTTTGGAGATTTTAAATGGGTTTTGTTGACCACATGCCCTGCAGTAGAGGCAATAAACAAACACGAGAGGAGGAACGGGCCACCACAGGTACAGCAGATGCAGAAATAGAGCACAGTCCTTTATAAGACCTCACTGCAAAAGTCTAAGTAAAAGCTGCCAGCATCAGATTTGCATCCAGGAGGCAAGGTGGCAATCTGCTGCAGACCATGTCAGCATTAGCTTCTGCATTTCATTCATACTGGCAATAAAAAGCAACAGACTGATATTCAATCTGACACAAAGCTGCAGAGCAAACTGTCAACAACTACACCCTAATATCTCTGCGAAGCATTTATCTTGCAGGCCTTTATACACAGGACTGAATCTTCTACACCTAGAAACATTTGGATGACAGAATTGGATCTATGAAACATCCCTAACATACACACAAACCCCCTTTTTATCCAAGGCTCTCCTCTGCATGTCTCGCAGGAGTGGCATAGACACAGAACAGACTCAGAGGGCAAGAAGGTGAACACAAGCCCACGCACAAACGTATCTGAATTCTGGTGGACCACCACGGAGATGCCTGGCCCAGATTATCAGCTAGTACAGACGAGCACACCTCTGCTAGCCTCGAGAAGTTTAACACTTTGTGGCAGAACAACATTATCTTCATGTATCTAAATATAAACTTAACTGTGAACTATCCATCACCAAATCGTTAAATAGTGGAGCACTGTACATGTCTGTCTCTTGAGCAAATTAAAATGAGATGCTTACTGGATGAGAATTAAAGCTGCTTTTGAGCAACACACAAAACAGCTGCTCACACGGCATCAGAGGGATGTCCTTGTCTCTGGCTCAGGAACAGTCCTCCACTTTCCCATAGAGTATGAATAGGAAACTCTTGCTATCCATATGCACAAGAGAAACATTTATTTACTACCACTTCATCACAGAATGATAATTTCACATCTAATTAGTAACAAAGGCCTGCTTCTTACAGTAGTACTGCCAGCCGCACTTTTCAAGGCGGTTACAGTTTACTGATTCTGTTGAACGCTGGCACCAGGAGAAAGCATCACCTCCTTCACAGGGATGGGATATTTTTTATGCTATTTTTTCTGATTAGCCTTGTGCTTACCCTGCATAATCAAGTCATAAATTGACTAGTTTAGGTTTCTAAATCCAAAGGGTTCAGGTTTGTAAAGTTCATAGAAAAAGAAGCAGAAGGTGGAGTTTGCATTAACTGCTTATTTTAACTGATTTTATTGCCAGACTACTATTGCCAATCCCAGCACCTGAGGTGCAGGCACGTTCAGAACCTACTGAATTCTAAATTACCTGAGAAAGAGGCTGATCTGCACTCCTTTGAAGACAATGGAAACTTTGCTAGTGTACATTCAACGTGAATGACAATCACTGAACTCATCTTCTCTACTGTTAAAGAATGAAGATTGTCCTCCACAGTCCTTCAGACATCTTAAGCTAAAGCAGTTTATTAGCAAAGGATTACAACTATAATGCAAAGACCTACAGCAGTAGTGAAAGAGAAAGTATTTGTATTTTCTGAACAACATGTAACTACAGTCACACGACAAATGATTTAATCCTAACTGGGAGGGGAAAAACGTGTTAATAGAAGGAATAGTTTTGTCTACTGACTAGTCTTCCTTGCAGAGTCTGCAGGTCAGGAAAAAACAAAACTGAAGAAAAAGAAGTGATGAGGTGCTGTCCTCTTGCTACAATTTGCAACCTCACCTAATCCTCGGGCTCTGAAACGTGCCGCTTCTGCTGTCATTTTACAGCAACCGTTCATTTTTTGCATATACAAGTGATGCCACCTACGCTCCTGGCTGCATTTTAGACACTATAAACCATGCCTCTGCCCTGTAAAAACAGGAGGAATTAGTTGAGATACTGTTGACCTGTTCACTGATCTAAACTGCCCCAGAGAGATAACCTGCTACCCACTGGGTGGGAGCGCAAAGGGGCTGCTGGAACCAATCCCTTGATGGGAGCAGGCAGCACAGCTTCAGCTGGGGCAACAGGCCAGTGTGCCTGGGATACAGCCAGATGCTCTCACCCGACCACCTCCATCACTCCCCACAGCTCCTGTGCTTGATGCCAGTTTTCCTTCCATAGGCTGAGTCTGCAGCCTTTGCAGGAGAGCTTTCCAAAGGATCTGCTTCTCCCTTCCGTGTTATGAGGGCTTTCCACAGCTCACTCACACAATATCCTTCCCTGGGAAGGGACTCGACTGACTTCTCAAGGCAGACTGCCATTTCAGGGTGTTTTTCTAACTTTATTATCGGATAGATTTCTTGTTCTCCACTCATGCAAAGCTCCTCTGCTTTGCAGCCACCATTTAATTTCCTTCTGATTGCCGATTTTCCCGTGTTTATATTTTATTCTGTGCCCTTTAGCTAATGAATGTTGCTCTAGCTGAGATCTGGCAGAGCATTCGCTGTTGCCTGGCAAGCGTTCTCCTCTTTCCTGATGTATTTATTTCTTGCTTTCACCAGGACACAGTGTGGCATTGTAACAAAGTCAGCGCTCCTGCTTACGTGGAGTTTACACAACCAAGTCTGAGGGTACAGGGCATTGAGAGTGAATTCTCTTTTGTACTCGGGTGCTCTAACTCCAGTACCTAACTGCACCCTGTACTGGAGGCACAGCCTGCAATGGCAGATGACAAAGCAAGCGGAAGAGCTTGCCAAGCTTGCTGTTGCAGGTAGATGAGGTTCCTGCAGATGCAGGTGCACCTGGCCCATATCTTCAGGCTATTTCTTCAATAAGCCTTAAGAGCAAGTTTTAATTCAACAACTCAAAATTGCATTCCTGTCTCGTATCAGAGTGAAAAATTAAAATAATAATAAAAAAAAAATCAGAGAAACTACACCTGTGACTAGCTATCTCACAAGCAAACAACTACATTTCAGTCAGGAGTCATGTGGATCCACTGGAGATGTACCAAATTAATTTTGTGCATTATTTTTTCATCTTTGCCAGCTTCCTATATCCACTGGGGTCTCATGTGTCAAGTTTGTTACTGAGATAACAGGGAAATCAAACCAGACAGACAAAGAGAATCAAGATGTCTTAATTTTAACTCATTAGTGCACAGCTAGCCTAAACCAAACTACTTGATTCTATCCTTTGTCTCCTACTTGATTCTACCTTTGTCCTGTGAAGAGCAGACTTTATAACAATTCTTTCTGGAGACAAAGTTCTAGTTATTAAATCAAAACTCAGTATTAAAGGGTTTAAAGGACAAGAGTATTTTAACACTGCCTTACAGATATCCAAAATTATGACTAGGCTCCACGTGGACAAAATGAACATCAGAAGTATTTGCTCTGTATTAATGGTCTGTTGCTGGTCTTTCTTCTGACAAGACCTTCCGTTGCTTCCTTTCCCAGGCTGGAATCATTGATGTTTTCTACTGCTTCACTCCTCGATGCTGTTAGGTTCCAATGGCTCCAAGTTACTGGAAGCCTTGCAAGAGATCCCAGCTGTAGAGTCAAGGTGTCACAGAAGACGTAATGGGATCATCCTGGCCCATCCTTTTGGAGAAATGTCTTTTTAACCTCCTTTTCCCTGACCTTGCACTCCACATTTTTCTTCTTCACTGACAACCTTTCCTCTTCCATTATGCAGAAAGGGGCAGCGAGCCATTCTGAAATTGTTTCATTTTAGTTCAGTTCTGTGGGTTTCTAATCATGCAGACCCCACTTGCTGTGACACTGCATACGATAAATGTTTGCACAGCGAGCAGTTCCAAACATCCAACGTGTAGCAGAATAATCTGGGAACACGTTACTAGTGAAATGAAAGAAAATGATTCATACTAGAATATTCCCATTAGAATATTATTTCTAGGCTTCTAAAAACCTCAAGAGATGTTTCTCAGACTGTACAACGAACACCCCTTCACACTCTTCATTTCCTGACTCATCACCTTTTTTTACTTTGCATGTTGCCCAAGCCCTCTGTCACACGAGATGTATTTTTCCACCAAAGATGACATTCCCTGACTCATGCTTTCTGCAGAAATATGGCTTGCACAATAGAAAGGAGGCAGAAAGGGATGGAGGGAGGACTCACAGACAGAACCCCACTGTAAATCATGCTTTTGGCACATGCCCCAAAAGCACACTGCTCACTAATAATGTCTGATCTATGGGACAGAGACCTTGATTTCTTGTTGTGTCTGGAAGGGGACTAACTGCCACTATGTAAAGGCATTATCTGTAGGAAGGGCTGCAAGGTTGAAGGTCTTCTCCTTTGAAGCAGCAACAGCATTTCATTCTGCACTCAGGATCCAGAAGGAAGAGATCACAAACAGAACTCTAAGATATATCACAAATAAGTAACTAAGTCATGCAATTAACAAATAAAGTACACCAAGTGAGGGATAAAAATTCAAGAGTACAGAAGAAGAACATTGTCTTTGAATAAAACACACTGTTTGCAAAGTTCCACCCCCTCACACTGCCCCTTTCACCTTTCCAGCTCTTTCTTCCCCTAATGCCATCAGGATTTCATTTGCCTACTTCTACTTTCTCCTGCATTTAATTATTTTTCTTTACTCAGCAAATCCTTGTAAAGTCTGAGTGCCAGTTATTTGTGTATTTATTTCAACTAGTTACTACTTACCTCATCCCACTCCAGAAGGTAGCTGGTGATTTTTGAACCATTATCAATGGGTGCCTATGAACAAAAATAAACAAAAGGTGATTCGGGGAATAAGAGAAAAGTACTTCCCCACCCAGGACAAATGACTACAGTTCTAAAGAGAAACCAAAGCTTGGAGTTTGCATACAGCTTGGCAACCTCTTAACGAATACTGAGAAGAAGCTGGACCTAATGAAACACATACATTTTAAAAGTCAAGCCAGTGCACGGGGAGGGATTTGTCGGAGTACAGCAAGTTCAAGTCCCTTACTGAAAATGACTATATCAGCTTGTAATTATTTTCAACAGTTATGTTCACTGCCAGTAAACTGTATTTTTCACTGCTTTGTTGCCCAATCCAAGCATTACCTACCTTCCATTGTAAGGTTAAGGAGCTTTTGGTCCTGTGCGAGGGTTTGGGTGGGAAGGGACACTCTGGTGCTGAGCTGTGAGTGGTGAAGCTGACTGGCTCTGAGCAGGATCCCTTTACTGAGTTGTACGTTGCATATACCCTGGAAACAATATTCAAATGGGTTAAAAATCTGCTGACAGTTACAAGATTGAGACAGCGCTGCCTCAGCCACAATATTTGACTGCTAAAGCATCCACGATACCGTCCACTAATGATAGATTTCTCGCAGACCAGTGGCTATCATTATTCTGCTTCACTTGATACACATGTAAAAAAATTCACAGCAGAAGAGGAATATTATAGTGTTTTGTGCAAATACTCCCATAGACCACTGAGTTACCATCATCATCTTTTCTTTCCACCATTTCCTTGCTTATTGCCAGACTGTCACACACTGAACTTAAATCCTCTTCGTAGTACAACAGAAAGTATGAACTCATGAGAAAAAGGTATAAACTTTAAGGCCTGGTTTACAAATGATTCACATGTACCATGTTGAGTGGTGGAAGCTGCTGGTCTCCCTCCATGGGTACAAGCTTTCCCTCTACAGCTCGGGCATCAACATTTAGTGGATCTCCATGAATTAGAACTAACACAGCTGAGGAACATTACTCAGATAAACTAAAAAGCTTCAAAGCAAATTTGATTTCAGGCAAATCCTCTATATATCAGCACAGCAGGGAATATACAATACCAAATCATGTGGGAAAGCAAATACAATACAGTTGAGCACTTCCTCATGAGGTACTTTTCCCTGAAAAATTAATGATGTTATTTTTTCCCCTTCACATTTTCCATGCAGCAAAAGAAAAGCACAAATTGGAAGTCTTCTACTCAAAAAAAAAAAGAGAAAAAGTTAAAGCCATGACCAGACGATGACCTCGGAGCTGGCTGTAGCTATTGTGTGCTCAAATGCAGAGTTTAAGAAAGGGCAATTTCTAAATTTGTTTTCAGTAGATAAGAGTAATTTATGTACAATGGCCACCTACATAGAATCAAACCTTTCGGGGGAGGTTCACCAGAACTGCTATAGTCCTGTTTTACCCATCACCTGTTAGCAGTCAGGAGTGAAAACAAATGCAATTAATTAATTGAGTCTGCATCTGGCAAGCGGTATGTACGTGTGCCGGAAATCAGCGTAGCCAAGCATCAAACACATACCATGGGGGAATACAACCATGCGAAAATGAGCTTAATGAGCATCTTCTGCAAGTCACTGAAACACTGAGCAGCCATCTCTGAAGGTACCAAATCACTACTACTTGCAGAAAGGCAGGAGGCAGGCTCAGAGCGAACCCGGCTGTCCTGAGTGCCCAGCGCTCCCAGGAGCGAGTGTAAGCAGCTATTCTGGGAGGACACGAAGCCCTGAGAGATGCTGCCAAGGTTAAGGAGACCCAAGGCGATCTGCTGTGTAACTGCTGGCCCCATAAATTTCTTTACCTAACAGATTTATTTCTTCATAGAAAGAATACATAACACACTTCCCACAAAGAAAAAAAAACTGTGGTGGAAAGCAAACAGATGGACTTTTCTGTGTCAGTTCCCTCCACTATAAACGCATGCTGCTGCTTTGATGTCTGACTTATATACTGATCAGTCACCTTTTAAAACAAGATATTGCTAACTGCAAACTATTTAGAATTTGGCAAGAAAGGTGCAGGGAGCTGTAGGCAGGAAGAAGTCACCCAGGACACGGGGCAAAACACCAACAACATCCCTAAAAATTGCACGAGACCTCAACATCCCACTGTGCACAAGGACGGCTCTGATGTTTGAAGCTGGCTTTAAAAGAGATGCTCAGCTGCTTACTGCAGCAAGCTCAGCAGTGTTTTACAACTTTTTTCTCCTTCCTACCATCCGCTGGAACTCTTCCACCCCTGGGAGCCTGAGCCGTTTACTTCTTTACAAGAAGTTACTTCTTGTCTTGTGCTTCTACTTGTAAAGTTCATTTTAGGGCTCTCCTAGAAAATATCCTTAAAAAAAGAAGCTACGATATCTGAGCGAGACAGACACATTTTGGTGTTGGGTCTTCCAGAGCTCAGAAGCAAAGTGTTTGTTCTTTAAATTAGTTTCACAAACAGCAGCAGCCTTGATGTGAAAAAGCACAGCAAACCTAGCCCTTGTCTGGAAAAATAGAAGGAAACAATAGACAGGAGTGAAAGGATTTTCTTTTTTTTTTAAAGGATATTGAGTGTAAGTGAACAGGATGTGAATTTGAAGCCTTGGTCATAAGTAAACTATTTAAAAAAAAAGGAAACATGAGCAGATAATGCAGACAGCATTAAAAACATCAGGGAGCAAAACTGAGAATGTGCTAATAGCTAATTACAAGTAAACCACATTTTTAGAATCAAAGAGAAATACACTCTGAAAATATCAAGACAGGCCAATGTGAATCCATTTTTGGGGGGAATAAATGCTGAAATGACTTGGGTCAGATGGATCTGTAATCAGCAGCTTTACTTCCTGAAGCAAGGGGTATTTATCAAGAAACTGTGCTGGAGTAACTTGCAGTGTGAGCACATCTATGTTACAGTAACTGAAGAAATGCCAGTTGCTTGAGCCAACTTTTTAAGAAGCTTGAGGTATCCCACTTGTATACACAAGCACTTCCAGGACCGTGATACATATAGACAGAAATAGAGATGCATGGATGTCTCTTTCTATCTCACTATAGCAATGACAACAACATGACAGAAAAGGGATTGTTCAAAAAGCACTCTTGTAACTTAAAGTCTGAGATGACATCTAGCAGAAAATATATGGAAGCTGCTGAAAAAAAGTTGACCATGAAATTTTGAGCTATGCTGTATAGTTAAATAAAAACATAATTATAATCTCTTCAATTATATGAGAATAAAAGTGACATTCAGAGTGACACCAACTCACCTGACATGATAATCTGTTGCTGGCCTAAGGTCTTTCAGGTTATATTCTAATTCTTCTCCACTGCAGGAAAAAAAGCCCAAACCCAACAAATTAATAAATTCTGAGAATCAGTCTCACACTAAGCAGAGCTAGGGATTTTCCAGTGACTAGCGACTCCCTCCTATTATGACTTGAAAGAAGAAAAGAAGGCCCAGTGCAGAAAAACAGTAGAAAACAATATACCAACCACTTGTCAAACACACTTCATGTTTCTTGAAAACTTTATAAAGCTCTGTATACAGAGAAGAAAAGTAGTTACCATCCCAATTTATACAGTAAACTTTCTATATGGGTTTATTTCAATGCTATCCTTACATTTTGTTGAGACTTGCACAGGGCTTATTCTGTTTTTCAGCCCTCTCAGAGCTGAAAAGAGCAGAATTGAAAGATTACTTTTGCACTTTCTGCACATTCACTATCTCAAAATATTTTTATAAAAAGTGAGTCATTGAACTTCAGAAGAAAAAGTCTATTTTCTTGCACAACCGTTTTACTTATCTGCTATCTCTTCCAGAAGCACACTACTCTGTGAGGACCAGAGCAACATTTAATTAATGCTCTAACAGCTGGACACAGATCTCTTCCAATACCAAGAAAAGTAAAAACACAGAGTTTCAGACATTTTAGGGAAAAAAAAAAAAATCAGCATATAATCTATTAATTTCAAATGTAGCCAACATAGTCAGGGCTATTCTTTCTCCTTTTGGCCTGTTTGCTGGTAGATGAACACTAGGCTCAGTCACATGTTGCCAGTTCTGTGGAGATGAGGGTACAGGTCAGTGCTTCGTAAGCAATAGCCATCTCCTGTGCATGCTTGGCTTATTCAGGATTTTATTAAAATACGGGAAACAAGAAAATTCACCATTTACCATAAAGAAATACTTCAGAGCCAGTTGGACAAAAAGAGTGAGATGTCTCAAAACCAAGAGAACAAAATCAACCAGAAAGCACATGCCTGCTGGGTTGCCAGAAATCTACACCAAAACCCCTTCTAATTTTATTTTTTTTCCCATACAATCCAATGATCTGCAAATTCGGGGGGGGGGGGTTCTCCCCCTCTGAAAGGAGGGGGCATCCTTGCAAAGACAATGCATTCAACATATTGCAAACTTTCTTTTGCCTATAGTAATAATGATAACTGCTGCTTGTGATAGAGCTTACCACCTTAACTAATGGCTGTACTTTGGCCAGCAGCAGGAGACAGATTACTACTAGCAGCTTTAAAACAGATGCACCACATTTCATAACCAGGGGAAAATGTGCAGCCATCACAACAGCAAGCACAAGAAGTACTGGATAGTGTCCTGCCTGTTTTAAGAGCTCAGCAGCACACATTAAGCTATAGAGATGCTCATGCTGGCTTACAAATAACTATTGTAAATACCAGGAAAAAAAAAAAATATCAGGCAGCAATTCCTTGAGTAATATACTTTTTTATATTATCCAAGACAGTTCACTCAGACCTGCCTCTAGCATACCCAGAGGAATACTCTAATTCACGGGACGTCTTAAAGGAGATGGTTTGGTCTCGAGAGGTAATTCCATAAATGCTGTATCACCTGGACTTCATTTAATGAGATTTGGGAAGGATTAGCTATTTCACATCTCAAAATTTTCTTTCCTAGACGTCATTAGGGGGGAAAAAAGAAAAGCATAAAACCATATGTACTTGATCACAAAATGAGCTCAGAGGATCACTGGAAGGAGAGACAGAGAAATCCCTCAGAAATTTTACTGACGACTGCTGAGAGACCAGTATTTGGGTTTTTCTGGGGAGCCTACATAGCCTACTGACTGGCATAGTCCCTTCCCTGATCATCTAACACCCTACGAAGCAGTAAAGCCCTCAAACTTTTGCTCATTAGCTCCAAAAGCAAGCTTTACTGCAAGCCCACACAAAAATAGCCCATTAGGAAGGCAGCTATCCTCCCCGCTCGGTGTGCACAAAAGGTTCTGACATTAAGCATCAGACAGAAAATAACCTTTTCCTTGCCAGGGGGAGACACAGCATCGCAGCAAGATCTGCCACGTGCCGGGGAGGTGGGATGGGCAGGCAATTAGGGACCTGGTGACATACATTCAACCAGCTCCCTGCAAGCTCCTCCAGCGGGGGCAGGGGGGTGATGGGACAGCGAGGAGGTAATTACAGGCTGTTCAAAAGTGTCTTTTTGCTACTTATGGGCATGCCAAAATACACTCTGAAAAGCTCAGAAAATTTATTCCTACTGAAAACATGAGAGTAAAAATGAGGCTGTTACCTGTAAATTATCTTGTACTTTCCATCCCTCCCTTTATCTGATAAGGCAACCTCATAGGTACAGGTGTAAGGCAAACCATTGTTGTGTCTGTCTGCGTTTAGAAGGCCAGCAGGAGGTGACCAGGAAAGTGAAACTGTTCTTGCTTGAATATTTGTGACCTATAAAAGAAACATCAGTTACTCTGAATTCCAAGAAAAACATTAATTATATACTCCTTGCTTTTCACTGGCATCTTTCACAATCAATTTCTTAGAAAAAGGAAATATTGGAGATAGAGGTGAAAAGTAAAGGGTCAGAAATGGTCAACACCAGAAAAATAGAGATTCATGGCATAAACTAATTCCTAACAGAGGAAGACAGAGGTATCCCCCTGCAATGAACCAGCTCATCATTGCCTGAGCACCCAGCAAAGGGTGCCTCGCAGCATTCTGCTGTTATGACAATTATCATCAGGGAAGCAGAACTAAGTGGAACAAAGAATTTATCCTATAGATTGTTTTGTATGCAATTATTTTTTTCTAAAGCTTTTGTTATGGAGATTCTCTAATAAAACTCTTGATACCTTTTTCAGTCATCCTGTTCCTTCTTGTAATTTGAAACTGCAATAATTCAACTGCAAATAAGTAAAAAGAACCAACCCTGTTCAACCTGCAAGGTTACGCTGACTCAAAGCAAAGGACAAATCATTATAGAAGTCCAACCTGTCAACTGAATATTGCATTAAAGTCAATCACTTTGTGCACCGAGAGGAGGCGTGCAGCTATGATCTGTAGTCACCCCTGAGCGTGACACCTCCGTGGCAAAGGAATGAGGATTCTCATTTAATAAAACACTGTGAAAAAATACCCCAAACCCTTGCACCCAGACAACTTTATCACCCCACCAGCACAGCTGCATTCTTCTGGAAACGCAGGTCCCTGTAACTCTAGACTGACTGAGTTTACAGAACTAGCATCGCCCTTCTCACCAGGAGAGCCCGCTGGCACGGAGCCGGAGGCATCGCTCATCAGCTGCATGTACTGAACAGCAGCTTCCCAGAGAACAGCCTGCTGTTATCGAGCCAAGAAAGAATAATAATAATAATAATTAAAAAAAACCCAACAAACCCCCCAAAAAACCCAAACCAACCAACCAGCCAAACAAAAAACAACAAACAACAAAAAAACACCACCTTCTGCCACTGTCTCAAAAGAAAAAGAAATAAACAACAGTTGCACTGGCTACCTTGGAAAGACAGCACATTTTTATGCATGCCTTGTGAAAAAAGCCCAGGAAAGCCTCAAAGCCTCCACAGCCTCACACTCTCTGCCACAAACTCTTCACTTTTTGTAATGAAAACAACGCCTTTCTTCTTTCTTAACTGTAGTGAAAATGAAAAGAATATTTTCTTAGCTAGTAGATTCCCTGAGTAGGAATCAAAGCAGGAGGTTTTATATTCTTTATTCATTTCTCCTATGCATCAAATTTCGCTGGTTCTATCATTTTAACAGATTTTTCCAACACACAAAGCAAATCATTGATATTTCAGAAGGTGCAAGATGAATGATGCAGGTGCCTAGTTACACATTTCCTGTACTTTTCTTGAGGCAATTGAAACACCTTACCCATAAATGATCTGGTAACAAAGTATTAGCAACGAGCATTCAGGGACTGCTTGTTTACAAATCCAGCTTCTGGGTATCTTTATATAATGGAGAATATTTAACTTCTCACATGAAAACACATTGCTTCCAGCTGAAGAGCACTGCAACTGTTGTGTGCGATACCCATATACAAAGCAGATTCTTTCTTAGCAAGTCATAAATCTGTTTTTAACAGACTGACAAGTAGGTGACACCACAAAACGTCTCATCTTAACTTAAACACCATGCTCGCAAAAGTTAAAGGTTTTAATTTATAGCAGCACACTGAAGTCTGGCCAAAAAGAAAACCTCTGTTCAACCTAATGTGAAAAACAAGCTGTAAGGCAAGAAGTTTTAAGTAGTATCAAGTTTTTTTTCCTCAAAAATGTGAACAAGCAAATTCTTGTATGAATGTTTTTGAGATTTCTTGCTCTAGTCACATTTTTCTGATGCTATGAAATCAGTGTTTGCTTTAAAAACCTGGACCAGTGAACACTGATAGCGGGTTAGATAGCTTATAAGAATCTTGAATGATTCAAATAATCCAGAGCAGTTAAATTTTTGAGAGAGATACATACACCTACGTGAATGAAACTGTGACAAAGACCTTTAGAGCTAAAATTCTGTATTTTAAATAATATTTAAAAAATAATATTAGAGAACAGGTTATTAAGATCCAAACAGGATTCTTTTTTTTAACATACATTACTACTATGCCAGCTCAGCCCATCAACACACAGTTTCTTTTATTATGGAAATATGCTTGCATAATTGTTTTTCATAAATTCAGACAGACTTGGAGCTGGAGGCACGATATCCTGCCAATGTTCTATTGAAATGTTTTTCTCTATGACTACTCACAAGGACACACGTATATATTCTGTGTACGGCAAAACCCCTGGCCTTTCATGAACTTTAGCAATCTGTAAAAAGTTAGGTCTTCCGTAGTTGCTTAAATTAAGAGAAAGTGTCTTATGGACTAACTGCTAGAAACTATTATTCTGAAGTCAGTGTGCAGACATTTTCACGCAGAGGATAAAAGTCCAAACCAAGTTGCGAAGCTGCTCCAGCTACACCATTAACTTCTTACTGACCCAGCTGCTGGCCTGCCTTGGTGGTGTTATGTACAGAGTAACTGCTGGGGGAGGTTTAAAAATAAACACCAGAAATCGTTAAATACAATTCTTAGCTGCACTGAGTACACACAGCACATGTAGTAAAGCGAGCGAGGGGTCACTGTCTGCGTGATAAAGTCAGAAAAGGCAAATCCATACACTCCCTGGGTGTAGAAAGCAGCACAGCACTGTGCACGTTAGCACGAGCACTGGGAACAGATTTATTTGTGTGGCTAGAGATAAACCTATCTGCAGCTCACCGACTAACAGGCTCGGTAGTGTAGTGCATTTACCAGCCAAAGGCAGAGCTCTTCAATGTCTCACCGAATGGCCAAAGCCACCGCTTCGCTTTACCAAGGAACTCCTATGTGGAGCAGGAAGCACTAAGTTGGCTGTGAAAAAGGGCAAGTTAAGTAAGTGGGGTTATGATATGCTGACAATAACAAGCAGGCACTCACGAACCAGCTCAGTAGCTTTAACTCCAACTTCTCCTGCCTACACGTGGGAAAAGAAGCACCTTTCAAAAGATAACTGAGCAGCTGAACAGATCTGGACCAGTCTTTTCTACCCTGTAAGGAGCAGCAGAGGTGACATCACCATGGTGGACATAAATGAACTTGCACACAAAAATACCTAGCTTTAACTAAAAAAAACCCCAAAAATTATTTATCAATTAATGGTGCCCTAATTCCATCTGACCAAAGCATAAGCAGCAGCCAGAGCCCCTCTTTCATAGGTTAGGCAGGTAAACCTCTGTGCTGCTTCCTAGTTACCCCAGCCTGTCTCATCTGTCCCCAACATTGCTGCGCTCACTTTGAACAGGACTGGCTTGGCCTTTTAGCCGAGACCTAACAAAAGATTCTCCCACAAGGAGTTTCGTATGTCTGGTGAAAAGCACAGATAATTAGTTTCTGAAAACTTCTCGGTTTACACAGTAAATGCTCGCTTTCTATGCTATCAAAACTCGGTGGTGTAAATAATTATTTGATAAAAGCCTCTGGGAAAGAATCCCAACTCCTGCACTACTTTAATAAGGTTACAAGACTGATGAATATCAGGCCTTCCCGTCTTTCAGGTAATGAACAATGTTTCTGTACAACTTTCATTATCTTTCAAATTCCGGGTTAGCATTCACAGGCATCGTGTGGTTCAGGGTTTTATTGTATGTGTGAGAACTACACTGCAAGCAACATTCATTTAGTCCCTCGAGGGCAATGTTTGAAAGACTTGGGGGTCAAATGAATTCACGGTTATTACCGGGTCGAGGTTTTGCTTTTAAACTATGGCTCTAATCCTGCAATTTTAGGCAAAAAACCCGATGATTAAATATGAGTTTCGCTGCAGAGCGAGTCAGCAGGAGCAGGCTGCCTTTTGGAAAGTCAAACTCATGTCTGAGCTCTGACTCCGCGGACCTGTGACATGTCCCGGTGGGAGGTGATGTCTCCCGGGCAGGACGGCAGCCACACCATCAGATGCAGCAATGCTGCCCCCCACTACTTTGGAAACCCAGAATCAAGTTTCCCTTCCCTCACTGAGGTATTTGCTTTAGAGAATGCTTGCTTTGTCTGCAATAACATGAATTAAAAATATATTTCACTTTAAATAAAAATGGGTGGAGGGGGGGGGAGGTTTTTGCTGTCAAGGGATAAAACGATTCAATTTACAGCTTGGCTGCACGTCTCTCAAACATGTAACAACATCTATTATTGGAAACAGACTTTTAATAAATCAATAATTTTTAAAGTGCATATATTTTGTACTCGGAAAGGTGAGAGACTGTCACATAGGGGTACCTGGACAAGGTAGATTAAAGACATCTCCAAGCAGTAGCACGGCTGAGGAGTTTCCCCACAGATGCTGCCCAGAGGGCTGATCCCTTCAGATGGTGGAGAGCTGCTTACTTGGGCACACCAAAGCCACGTGCTGCAGACACAGCATCACTCCACTTGCCACCAACTTACCACTCTGTGCCCTTTCGGTTTAGTTGTGTCGTTTCTTTCTATGCAATTGTTTTTCTATACATTGTGTTATTTTCCATTCTTGTGTGCATAAGGCTTACCAAGAAATATGGCCCAGCTGAGTATTTATGCATAATATGAAATATGCCTATCAGATATAATACTGACTATGCACACACATAATCATTCACAGCATTTAATGTTTTGTGAGACTCCTGTGAGTTTAATTACCCACAAATGCCAGTTACAGAGAGAGCAATAATCCCCAGCAACCTATCACTACATGTCATTGTTATTAACTAGCATTTTTCATGGTTTAGATTTTATTTTTTTGAAAACAGTCAAACAAACAAAACCAACAATAACAAAAACCAACCAAAAAACAATACTAGTTTTGAAATGATTCAAGGAAAATTATTTTTGTCTATTTTTAGGGGTTTTTTTGCTCCCTTCTGCTTTAAACACTTTGGTTACCATAAATCTAATTGTGCAGGGCTCCAAATCCTGCCAGCTGCTCAAATAGCTCCTGTCCTTATCTCTACAGGTAGAAGTATGAAATCACACATTTTTCACGTCATCTCTCCGGGTCTTTGAACAAGGCACCTAGCTGTGGCATTTCCAGACGAGCTGCATTCAGGTAGCCCCTGGTACAAAAATATTGACTCACTCTCTAAACTAAACTAGCCTAATTTTGCACAAAGTCCACTTTCTTCCCTTTTAACCTCCCAGAAACTTTTCTCTCAGGTCTTCAGCTTCGCACTGTCACTTGTTTCTATGTGAAATAAAGTAAATACCCTTCTTACAAACACAAACTCAGGCTGTCGCCCCCTGCTATTTATCATCTCTGCAGGTCTGGTTTAGATTCTGCCTGGCTTTGAACCTGCTCTAGGATCCAACACCTACTGACTGAGCAATGTAAGACCAAACACCTTTTGTATTTCTTGAGAACAGAAGTATCCAAGAGAAGAGAGCCTAAAAAAAAAAAGGTTGGCCTTTGCTCATACCTGCTTCTCCCTCATCTCTGCTACTTCTGCATCCAAGGAACAGCCCTTCCCCACTTCATAATCCCACAGCAGAATTTCTTTGTATCAGTTACTCTTGAACTAAGCCTTTAAATGAGCTTTCCCACTGTTTTGGGGTATTTTTTTTTTGTTTGTTTACTGGCTTTCCAGCTGGACAGAGAATGGCCCAAGCCCTGACAGAGCAAAGGAGATAAAACTCCCGAAGCACAGTTAGCTTCTTCTGCCTCGTGACTGCTTCTTCCAGTGCTTGTTTGGACCATTCATTTAGATCCATGATATTCTTCTGGTTCTCATCTGATGCACCAAACTAGAAACCCATCACGTTCAAAGGATTCACAAGCCAGATTTATGAATAACCCTACCTGACTGCGGTCACACCCAGCATTATGGTTATTTATGTGCTGATTCAGTGCCTTTACAATTCATGAGCTTTTATGGCTCAGACAAATGTAGAATATAGTAACTGTCATTGAATAATGGAGTCAGTTTAATTTAATCATGATTACAGACATAAAATTGCTCATGACAAATACAATTAAACCCAAGGGAGAGGGTGTAGGAGCTCTGTAAATCACCCCCAGTGCACTGGGTTCCCCACCACAGCATGAATACTGGGAGCTGCCCACTGGAAACAGGTGACTGGTGCAATTCCTGCAGTGGGCAGAACTCAAATACCCATGAGCACAAAGGCCACTTCAAATTTTCATTCTGTCAAAATGAGTTAAGATATATACAGCGTCAACGATCACCTAGGGAAAAAATACAGGGGTGCTCCCCTGTATGTTGTGACACAATCTCCTTATCACATTTGCTGGTTTTTGTGCAATAATTTGGGATCACATACCTGTGGTTTCTCCATTCCAGAAAGAATGTCTTGAACTCTTTTTGTTTCTGAATCAAATTCTGTAAAATAATGTGGAAATAGGAAGAAAAATAAGTGACCAAAATTAAACAAAAATGTCAGGGGTGTCAATAATTCTTCAGGAGTTTGTAAATAGGAGAGACACACGCATTACCTGCACACGAGCATCAGCTGGTTTGCTCTTGGGAATTTAAGGTAGTCAGTTACATGGATTAACATTTAAAAAAAATAAAGAGAAAAAGGAAGGAGTGAAACTTCCAGTGATTGCTGATATTTGGAAAGGCAGGGTTATTTGTAAAGGTGTCCTCTACAAACAATGTTATTATTTGGGATTTGCTTTCATCATCTTGTTTCCAAAGCTAACCTGGGGAGAAAGCCCAGGGGTTTCTACAGCTCAATTACTGTTGAACCCAATCCTGGTTTGTTAACCGAACACATCCTTACTCCATCAGCTGTAGAGCTGGGCTACTTGCCAAAGCACCAGGCTACTGGAGAGGATGCGACCCTTGCCCCATGTGGGGAAAGCCCAGCTGAGCTGCGCAGGGTGCCTGCCATGGGCCTCAGCACCCACTCTACAGCTCCTCCTCCTGAAATGCCATTACCATGTTGCTCAAAGCCCTTTTAACAGCCACTTTTCAACTACAGAGGTAATAAAGTCGCTCCAGGCCAATTCGGGTACCTGACCAGCAGCAGTCCATCCATCCTCCCTCCCCGAGCCCTCCGCCTGGTAGAGCAGCTCTCGCAGGGGCTATGCAGCGTTACCACAGGGCAGGGGGCAAAACACTTCCCCAAAATTAGATGGATTAATTGAGCACAAAAGGTGCTGCAGAGGCCATCATCTGAGCAATAGAATCAGCTTTTCCCCCATCCTTCCCCCCCCCACCCCAAACAGTCTGGAGGTAAAACATCAGCTTAGAGTAATGAGGTGACACAAAGCAGCTTTATTCCTTTTGGACCACAGCACAGAGAGGCCTCACTTTCCACTACAGAATTCTCTAATGGAAAACTAGGAACATATTTTTAGGTTTTGCTCTTTCTACCCCCCCTTCCCCCTTTTTTTTAAATGTTAAAGTTTGCTCACCAAAGTAGAAGAATACACTGTACCTAAAGTGAAAGGAGCAGGACCTCTTTATAAAAAGCATACAAATTTGGCATAGAAAGCAAAAATATTAATAAACTGGGAAGATCAGATCAACAGCTTTTACAAATGATTCCCCCATAGCCTGACCTACTTCTTGTAGCCCAAGAATGTGTCTTTATTTTTGTCTGTGACCTGCTTCAAAAAAGTACATCATCTTTTTAAAAATTCCATGTGCTCAGCTGCCAAAAAGTAGAATTGGCCGAATGCTGATGGCAGAACTCCAGTGTAAATGCCCATCACTCCCTACAAGAATGCACCTTGGTGTGGAGTGGGAATGACAGATCTCCTGATCCGTGCATTCCTGGATTCTTTAGTCTTAGCCACTTGAAAAAAAAAAGAAAGGAATAGTAATAATTCAGGAGAAGAGGAGGACAGCATGATTGCTTTTTTCCATAGTAGATAACCCTCAGAGTGCACTGTGAAGTGTATAAAGCAGCAGGATTTAGTCAGCGTAAGACAACGTTGACTTGAAAACTACACCGATGAACTAAAATGGCCAAGGAAAAGATTGAGATGCTGATCCAAGCAGAAATGTCAAGGTCTGGGGTGTTTCAGAATTTGGGGTTCCCTTCAGCATCAGTGCAGAGATAGGACTGTGCCACAAAAGCATGGATCCAAATCTGGAAACTGTGGAGGTCCTGCAGCCTTATCTTGAAGGGATGCTAATCAGAAGCAGCTTCTGCAGCTACAGAGTGTAACAAAAATGCTGCTACTATTTTACTGAAAGTTTATGGTTATTATGTCACCCCTAATTACAACCCCCAGAAGCTAAGCGTGAATCATTCTCAACCTTAAATCCCAAACATGTGGACTGAATTGTCTTTCCTCTCTCTGCTTTCTAGCAAGGATGCTATCTGTGTCACTCTAAGCAGGAGAGAAAATAAACCCTGAAGCCCAAAGAAATCTCACTTCCCTCTTCCGTAAAAGTGATCGCTTTGTACAGCAACTAAGTCCTCTGACCCTTGCAGGTCAGGGCTGAAGGTTCAAACTGCTCCAAATACAGGAACTGAATTTAAGACCCAAGGCAGTTGGGTATTTCCAGCAAATAAATAACAGAGGAAGAAGAAAAAAAAAAAATAGTACATTAGACTTCTCAGTGAAGAGTCCTACTAAGTAAATTTTTTATATTAGCTCCCCAGGTATGGAGCTTGTTCACAAGAAGGCTCTGAGTGCCAGATAAACTGTAGCTTTAAGTTAAGGATGTGTATATTTATGTGGACAATGTGGATATTTATGTCACCAGGGGTTTATACAGATAAGCTAGAGGTGGGAGAAGTCTTATTCAAAGATCTTGCAGGGAGGGAATGGGGCACCCACAAACCTAACGTAACTGTGTGAGCACAAAAGAACATTAAGAGTGGAATTTAAAGTTAATGAATATTGCATAAATGAATGGGCACAGCATCATATTTTCTGAAGAATAAGATGTATCAGGTGATGCAGAGATACTAACCAGCTATGTCAGATACCCCTCATGCTGAACCTCCCAAGTGGTCACAAGTGAGACTGGGCAGGTTCAAGTGCACACGTGGCACACGCACCAACCACTTCACGTGTACAGAGCTGATGTGTCCTGTGTCACTGACTTCCTAACGCTGTGAATCATTTTACAACAACAGCAGCAAAGAAAGAAAAGTCTATAGTAAGAATCATAGAATCATTAAGGTTGGAAAACAAGCTTTGAAATCACCCTATCTATGGAAAGGGCAACATGTGCCTTTGAGCCCTGGACTGAATTCAAGCCAAAAAAGCCCCATGAATAATAGTAATGCCCTGTGAAAATCAAGCAAATGTGAAATTAAAAGACAGAAAGCAATAAATATGCATGAGTGATGTTTGTAACAACAGCAGAGAACAGCTCAGGTCGGAAGGGAACCTCAGGAGAGGTCATCAAGCCCAACCTCTGTCTGAAAGCTAGAAAAAAAACCCCAAACAACAACACTGTACAAAAACACCCCATGGAAAAAGTTGTTAATAAAACTGAAGCCAGTCTTCTTGGGAGAGAGAGAATGTAGTTCACAGAACTGTCACCTTCTTATAGTATTTCAAATACATTGATTCCCATTTCAAGAACCATAAAAAATTCTCAGGCTTCTCTGGATGGTTGAGCTTCTTTCAATAATAAACATAATTATTCACAGTCTCCTGAGCTAGAGTAAGCTAAGGAGAAAGAGACCTGTCCTGAATCCTTCCCTCAGTAGGAAGTTGGTCTTCCCTGCCAGCGTCTCTCATGACACATTATCAAGCTCGACATCTTTCTCCCAAGCTAATAAAGAGCAGAAATCCTTCTGAAATAGAAAATGATAGAGAGGAAGAAAACATCTTATATTCTCTATGCTGATAATAAAGAATTCGTGAAAAGCCTTTTTCCCTAGCTCACTGTTATTGCTACTGAGAACTCTTTTACTAGATTAGCTCCCTGGAGCATTTGGGGATGAGGAACATAAGCGTCTCCCAGACATCACAGATGCAGCGGTGGAGAGGTGGGAAAGAACAGGAGGAATGAAAGGGGAAGCCTTAATGTAAAACAGGAGACTAAAATTCAGAAAAATTACCTACAACTGCTCAGGAGAGGTAGTGGGTGGCTGAGCATGATTCACCCACTTAGCACTCCCTGTCCTTGAATAACAGAGAGCTGATTTGCTTCTAAATCATTGTCTCTTCCTCCCACAGCTAATTGAGCTCTGAATATCTGACACAAACACATAAAATCTCTCTATGTCAACCCCCCGACATGAACACTGGGGCTTGCGGGGCCAGGCAGCGCACACGAGCCGCTTGCCTCCTTTGCCATCGGGACCAGAAGTTCAGTCACGCCAAGGAAGAGCCCAGCTAACACTTCAGGTCATTGTCCCGTCATAACTTTTCCTCTCAACATCTGTTCCTCACATCTGCTGCAGGAAAACTCTTCTTGCGAGGAGGAAGCTGGGGAGTGGGAATGAATTCCTTGTGAATGCTCAATGGGGTCCTCTGAGGGACAGTACAAAAATCCGAGTTATCCTGTAGATCTCAGTGTCTATAGCTGTCCCAAGCTACGGCATTAGGTTCTCATTCCCAGGATGTGGGTTATTCAGATCCAGTGTTTCAGATTAACCTTTCGTAGCAGTGAAGGCAGCTGTAAGACCTGGACCTCATCTAAGTTTGTGTTTTGGTCATCTCTCTTCTGTCAGAGTTTTGGGTCATAACCAAAACTCCACAGATACAACCAGTCTAAATGCCCTAAACATTAAACACTTTCCCAGCAGCTGTTTGGTGCTAACAGGGCTTCAATGCTAAGTCTGAACTAAAGCCTTTTATTATATGCTTCTGTTAGCCTGTGTCTATGTTCCTTTCTGCACGTACAGTACAAATATAATGTTCAGGCCTCTCCAACCATACTTTTGAGCACCAAGCACAGTTTAAAAAAAAAAACAAAACACACACCCCAGGAAAAACCCCCAAACTTGTCATTTCAAGGTAAGTTTGAAGTTTTCAAGAATAGTTTTCATGTTTGCATGAACAGCAGCTGTGTATGTAAATGGTCTGATATAGCTAAAAGCTCTAAACTAATTAAGATTTTCCCATTGCAAATACACATTTTAGGTTTGTTCTGCATTCTTTCCTTCACAGAGAGGAGAAGGTCCAGCTCAAGACTTAGCTTCTGGCCACAGAAACTATTTACTGTTTCAACAGCCCTTCCATTCCAAGGGAATGACATCAGCACTAGCACTTTGCAAACTTTTAGTCCACTTCTCAAGCAGAGCTCCATGCTCACAGATATGCCAGTCATAACATGACATGCTTTCTCAGAATTTGTTCCAGATTTATCGGGGCTGTGACCAGCTTCAATGCTAGCAAAGATCTATTATCAGTCACGTACAACACAACCTACAACCAGAAAAAAACAACCAAACAAAAACCTCTTCAAAACACCTCCCAGATCTTTTGGGAACTTAAGACATAAAGAAGACCCTTTCATTTCACAGAATTGTAGGAAATATACATTAAAAAGCTCCTTGTACAAGAACAAGCCCATAACAAGCAGATGCCACACTGCAGCTGAGTCACAGAAAGTGGGACCAGAGGGGATGTGACATGGTCATCAAGTCCATCCTCCTACGCTGAAACACGATCATCTGCACCCAAACCACTCCTCAGAGATGTCTGCCTAGTCCATTTTTAAAATAAATAAATAAAAATTAAATAAATAATCTCCCACCCCGGGATCATGGCAATCTCAAAACTTCCTCAGCTAGGCAACCTACCACAGTGTTTAACTCATCAGCACTGGGAAGGTTATCTCAGCTTTCCCTGCCGCACCTTGAACTTACTGCTTCTTTCCTGCACACCCACCAGGAATGAGTTCATCGCCCTGTCTTTGTTACAACCTTTCACATACTTAAAGGTGGTTTTTTTCCCCCCTTTAAAGAAAGCAAGCTCATTTCTTCTATACCTGTATTTACCAGATCACAGATCTCACTTACTGATGTCCTCTGGCACCTTTTTACATCAGTCTCCCTCCTTCTGAAGGTGCGGTACCAGCCCTGGCCACCCCACTGCAGCCGTGGCCCCAACAGCACCAACTAAGGAACATCACACCTATTTACACAGTTCACTCTGACATGACAGCTTCTCTGTCCGTCGATTCATTTGACTGTGGTCTGCTATACTTACTGTGCAGAACTACCACATAATGAAACAGACAGCCAGACCCAAACAGGTTTGAGGAGGACTGGCTGACATGTAGTACTTTGCTCTTGTCTTGATCAAACTTTCCCTTTCAAGGCCATTTGAGCTTTCCTCCTGCCTTGTCTTCCTTCCCTCCTCCTTCACCCACCAAGCACACTCAACCTTATCAGAGCCTGATATAGACTATAATTTAATAAGCATCAATCCTTATTCCATCCTTCATGCACTTAATGAAAATATGGAATAAAATCAAGCATAGGACAGATTCCAGCATAATCCAATTTGAAGCATCTTTGCAGCCTGTCAGGGAGGCAGTCCAGGGCAGGGCAGGGTCACGGATAAAACACAGGGCTATGTGCTGGCTCACAGATTTGTAATACTGAGAGGAGTAAATCCAGTGTCACCCCGAACACACAGTGCTCTATGCAACTCCTCTCAGCAGCACTTCCACAAAGTGGGGAGCCCCTTAGCCTCAAAAACTTGGGAGGGAAATAGTGATATTCAGAATTGTCAATCACACCATGTTAAAATGTGATACACCAAAGAAGATGATTAAGCCTACAAATAACTGGATGAACTTTCAATTCACTATTTCAAATTTCTGCTCATGACAGGAAGGCTAATAAAATTATGAATGAGAAAACACAACTGCAGCTCCCACATCCAAGGTAAAGAGATCAATATTACCCAGCTTCAAGAAAATATCCACATGGTGAAACATGTTCCAATTCTTAAGAAATCGCTGCACGTGAGCATCTCACAGGAGCTTTCCATTTCTAAGAGCCTTCCCACTGTTGCTACCTTAACCCTCTTGCCAAAATGTCTTACTTTATGTCTAGGAGCTTACCTTGCAGTATTTGACCGTACAGACGAAATCATAGGTAGGTAACAAGAAAAACCCTGCACAAACCACAGGAATTTACATTTAGATTTCAACTAAGGAAAAAACCAAGAAAAAATCTCTAGCCATTCTGACTCACTGGGACTTAAAGTAAACGTCTTTGTCTTAACATCACTGTATTTTAGGCATGAGTTTAATTGCACATTTTAAAGACGTCCTGGCCACAGTCTGTATGTATTAATCTGACAGTTTTACCTTGACTGATTCAGTATCCTACTGTCAATGGAGCAGGATGCTCCAAAACATCTGAAGTGCAAATTCACATCATATGGTGTGTCTGCTTCAAGCCATCCTTCTTAAACAAGATACCTACTAGTGCATGGGTAAGCACCAGATGTTTTCACATCAAGCAGATGTGGAAGCACTCAGATGTACTAGAAGAAGTCAATTCTGCTAAAAAGTCTTAAAAAAATAAATATAAATGCCTTCAATCCTCCCTGCCCATCCCCCCCCCCCCCAACCTCTCTCCTTATACTTCTTTCTTTCTTTCTGTGAGGCACAGAACACATGATGAAACACACAAAGAAAACAAGAAT
>JANIJG010017201.1:137150-149309 GCA_024611175.1 Megaceryle torquata
GGATGCCCCTGCTTACTACTTCAGGCAGGTTGGACTAGATGATCTTTAGAGGTCCCTTCCACCCCCCCCCCCCCCCCCCCCCCCCAATATTGTTTTGATGTATACTTTTCTTTGGGATGGAGCAAGGCAAAGATTATTAGGAACCAACAAGGGAAATGAAATGCTGGATGCAAGGGACAAACGGAGTCTAAGTGAGATGTTGGGTTTGTTTATCTCTGCTTCTTTGCTGCTACTGCTGGAATACAGCAATAACAACTCCTACTTTATTGGCTACAGATCTGAGCGAATTCCTACTGTGAACATGCAGTTGGTCCATCAGAAGGCAGAAAAGGGCTTTCTTAGTAAAATACAGCAACCCCTCATCTCCACCACATACATTTCACATCTTAAGAAAACGCTTTGGACATCTCACAAAGGAGACAGCAGAGGCAAAGGGCTGCATATGGCTGCAGCTGGCTGGGTTTGAAGGAACACCAAGTTAAACAATGACATAAACCTCAGGAACAGAGAAAGCCCAAGCAGAATCTGCTGGAAAACAAACTGCTTACACACAGGACCTCTTCTTGGAGAGCTCTCCTTCGTACTTTTGACTTGCTTTAGCTTATTTTCTGTGTCAAAATAATATTTTTCACTTTCGGCAGCTTCCCTTTTGCTATTATGCAACAGCAGCCGGCACGCTACGTGGGTTTGAGCAGATAGCAAGAGTTTTGCAGATAAACAAGGGCTGACTAGCAGGCTGCCACAGGCAGTGGCCACCCCTCCATCTTCCTCTCAAGTGCCCTTTTAACTACGGCACAGCTGATGCATACAAAAGTAGCTAACCAAGAATGACTACTTAAAATTCTGTTGATTTTTATTTGCATAATTTCAACGCTACAGGCTGCGATTTCAAAGCGTTCTTCCGAGTTCTGTTGGCATAAGCAAGCCCCTTGTTTGAGCAGACAGGCAGACGTCCACGGGTGCGAGACAAGTGGAATTCTGGCAACCCCCCCTATATGTGACACTTATTAATATGGTTGAATCGTTGAGGGTAAAAATCTTGAGCCTCTCCAGCTTGATCCAAAGCAGGCTTTGTCCAGGAGGGACATACAGTGCTGCTCCGTGGGTTGCACTCTGATTTTGCACCAGAAGGAACAGCAGCCCAATGCCACTACTCACGTCATACAGACAGACCTTGAAAATCATTTTTTCTTCTCTAGTCTTGTCCCTTTTATATAAGCATTAGATACCACGACCCTGTAAGCCCACTGCAGTTCACCAAGAGAGATACTGTGAGACTGAATAGTTAAATAAAAAATAAAAAAACCCCACAGTCAATCCTTTCCAATAAAGGAATCATTTTATTCAATCACTGTCCCTTCCTGCACCTTGCTTAAGGCACAGGAAGGCACCTAAGGGCTGCTGACAAAACTGTTAGAATGTAAGAATATGTTTCTTTTTTTACTATTATTACTACTTTTTTTTTTTTTAATATAAAAAAGCATTACATTTCTCAACTTTCTTCCTTTTCTGTGTCATTTACAATTTGGTTGGATTTATTGGTGCTACGTACCACAAATTTTACCAACAAACTTCAATCTCTTCCTAGATACAAAGAAGTTCTTCAGACCTCTGGCAATAGTTGGGATGCACAGCGTTGCCTCACCCTTAATTCCTCTCATGTATTTGTGCAGTGTTCCACGCTTTCTCCCTCTTGGTTCTCCTCATTCCCTGTCACTTTAGCCTGTGACCGCCTGTCTGCCCAGCCTTCGTTAGCATTCAAGAGCCAGGGTACAACCTGGCACAGCAACCTCCGGCAGCCCTCCAAGTCTGATGAACGGAGCAGTCATTCAAAAGCAGAAGCAGCTTCTGCAAAGATCATCACCTTACTATTATTATGACCCTGGGCTGCCACAAGTGACGTGGCCATGAAAGCCCTACAGGTTTCTCCAGCCTAAGGAGAAGGAAAAGAGGGGATGGCCAACTGTGTGGCCAACGTACCCACGCTTCCTAAGATGTGAAAGGCTTCAATGGCGACTCAAAGGGACGCCTGATGCCAGCTGTGAAATGATGTTATTTGGCATTTACAGAGGCAAGATTTCCTCTCAGGAAGAAAAGGCTCCGTTCAATCACAGCAACTGACTCTCTGCTGCTGGGCAAAGACAGAGCCTGAGCACCACAAATACAAACGGTGAAAGGAGTAGCACGACTTTGTCTCCTTACACTGATGAGAAGCATGAGTCTGACAGCGCTAAAAATTACTGTCCTCTCTTCCCAACCAGGTGAAGGGGAAGAACCAACTGATGGGTCTCTCATATCCCAATATCAGCTGAGAAGCAGCAAACAGCACAGGCAGGTTTCTATCACATTCCAGTCTCCCTGCTGAGACAGCCAGCACATCTACCCATAGCAGAGGTGACCCCTTCACTCTAAGAATTGAGGTGGAAAGCACAATCCTTATCAAAGACTTTGACAAGTCCCCCAGAATCACTAGTGTAGGGTTTATAAATCCCGTGACTGCTGCTCAATGCCAATCAGGAAATATTTCTCCCTGAAATACTATCTTCAGTGTAAGGGGACAATGGCATCAGTAGTGAACCCAAGCTAAAAATTACTCTTCCTTGACCTTCAAAACTACGACAAAAAATGGCCAAAATAAGCCTTTGATGATCTGCCTGTTACACATAATAATAGTATTTTCCCAATCAAACACAAAACTAGCAAAATAACCTGCAAAACTGCCTATTTGCACAGGAAAACAATCAGACAACATAGCCAAAACAGACTCCATAGGAGCTCTGAACTTGGTCGGGATTAAACGGAGCTCCTCAGCCAAAATTAACAACCTCGTTGGCAATAAGTCTTGTAAAGCCACTGAGTTTGCTACAACAATACGAAGGCAGCAGAGCACTTCCCCAGTGCAAAGGCATAATGCTGCCCTTTGTAGTCTAAGAAACTTGTAAGAAAATAACCACAAGCCAAATTTTGCCCTCGGTCACAACTCCTCAGCCTCGCTTGAATCAAAGATGACATTAATGGAGAAATCTCGCCTTTCTATTTCGTGGCGGGCAACAAGAAGTGGTTTGGGATGGTAGGTCTTAGCAGTAACTGCTATGTCACTCTCAAAACCAGAGAGAGATAATCATCTTTTAGGAGAAAGCAATCAGGGAAAACTGTCTCTAAAAGACGATAAAAGTAGAAAATGTGTCATCTTTTCACCATTCGTGCATCCTGCACTGGAATTTTTCACTGTCAACCTAGTGAATGGCTGTAGAGTCTCAGTATTTTTTGACTGAACCCCAGCCCAGCTTTACCGTTACCAGTGTAAATTATTGACCTCTTTTTTCCAGATTAAAACAATGAGATAACCAGATTGCAGTGAGTGGTGGTGGTGATCACAGTAACCCAGGAAATCAAAGGATTTTTTTTTTCTTTCCACTCAGCCTGGGCAGTAAAGCTCAGAGTTGGGGAAGACCAAGATCTCCCACTCTGCTCTTTAAATCAACCCAAATACCTATAGATTGACAGCAGAACTGAAATAAGTTAACTTCCTTGTGACAGACGACAATCAACTTACATGACTAATCCCAGCCTAAACTGTTTTGCAGTCAAGTCTGAATGATGAGCTACGATTCCTTCAGCTAGAATTACATTAAACGGGACATTTCAGAAAGAACGGGTGCTAAAGATTTACAATCCAAAAGTAAACAAAGGCTGACATGATGCTGTCAGTGCCCTCCCGTGCCTGTGATGCGAAGAGTGTGCTCAAGACTGTTTAAAAAACCTCATCTATAATGGCTGAGCCAGTTAACTACTAGGGAGCTGGAAGCACTGCCTGTGCAATTAGCATCCCTGTATGGAACGAGGGCAACACAGGAACTCAGGATTGCACAACTAGTTTCACCACTGAGAATCTTTTGAAAAGTTTAAAATATTTCCCAGAAATATCCACCTGATTATGGATTGCTGAGAAGGCTACAATAAAGCTACAGGAATTTCAACTCGATCTGGATTTCATTGCTGAGATGAAATTCAGGCAAAAGTCAAATGAATCATGGTAAATCAAAGCAGCTGGTTGTAAGTACAGCCCCTTAGAGAAAAAAAAATAAACAAGAAACCTAAATCAAGTTCGGAGCAAAATCTTTTATAATAAACCTGAGAGAAAATGAAAACAGCTAATTGGATTTTGAAGAACATCTTTTCACTCTGTAAATTGCAATAGTCAAGAAACACTCTGCATTTCTGGAAAAAAAATTATAATAAAAAAGGGGGGGTTTTCCCCCTCATGTAAAAAAAAATACACTACAGGTCACAAAAACTTGGAAATCCAATTCCTCCCTTCCTCAGAAAAGGAAAACTAACTGATGGGGTTTGAAGCACAGCCTAAGAGAGTTAGGTAAACAAATCCCATTAAGTTCAGCAGGACATGAAATTGCATTTCCCCACCTTTGCAAATCCAGATGAATATACAGATGGACACTGTTCAGAACATCTGGGGACACAAATAAGGGCTGTTAATTAAATTATTAGACTTAAAGGTGTTTTATTTTTTATACTCCAGAGGGAGGAAATGTTCTACCTCTTCCCTAGCCATACCCTTTCCCTTTTGGCTCAATATCCCAGATATTGCCAAATAAGGGAAACATGGTTCCCTTCCTTTGTCGGTGGTCCACGTTATCTCCTCTTAGCTGGTGAGAATACACTGTTTATCTTGCTCTGAAACTCTGAGACCTTTGTGTAACTCCTCTCCCCAGCACCGAGATTTAATTGCTGAGCATTTAAGCAGGATGAAAATGTACTTCATGTGTTTTTTCTGTCAGCTGGATATCTTATAAATTACGTAAATTCATAGGAAAAAAGACTCAGATTTCAGTCTTCTGGATTTGACTGTCAGTTGTAGCAGGAGCTGCAAATTCTTCAGATAATATGAAGATCCTCTGGGGGAAGAGGTTGTGCCTTACGTCATTCAGCACTGACTTCCTGATAAATCATGGAGCAGATAGCTTATCCAGCTCCCCCTGCCAAGGAGATCCTGCTGGCAAAGTAAGACATGGGAGGGTGAAAGCAGATGAGAAGAAGAATATGAGAATCTACAGAGGTGGATCAGGACTGTGAAAAACAGTCTTGAGGAAAAACTCCAGCCACTGTGAAAAAGATTTTTTTAAGTCACCAATAAGGTCAAATGAGAGGCCCGGACCCAGATTTCCCCACTCTTTGTTACTAGATACGTCCTACACTTTCCTAAGTGGACTTGGAGCTGTGTTTCTAGCAGGCTGGCACACAAAGACTAGGGAGCTTCGACTGAGGTTTATTTTGCCTGAGCTTCTGTGACAAAACTGAAGAATGTAACCAGAGTTGTGGTCACCCATTCTGCCCCATTTATGCCTCAGAGCCATGATGCCCAAGAGACCAACTCTCGCAGAGCAGCTTAGAACCACGCTGGATCACAAGTATCCACAACTACCCTGCTGATTTGTTTGCATTTTCAGTTACAAAAAAGCTGTGTGAATCCCAGTTGGACGCACTCGCATTCGCCTTTAAAAGCGGCTGACGTTGAAGATGGGAGAATAAACATTGTGCAATTACATTGAGACAACGCTCCCATTTAGCTGATGAAGAGAATCTCTTATCACCAACTTCTGGTGCCTAAGTTATGAAGCTGATTCTTTAGTCTTTCAAGATAAGTGCATAAAAATAGACTGTGAATATCTTCTTCTCTCTCCCTGCCCCAGCCCTGCCAGTTGGCAGGATTCTGTTAATGAAGCACAAACCAGCCTTCTCCTGGAATGGAGCAATGTGGTGCAAAAGAAGGGAGGACTGCCACAGCATTTAGGCTTCCCATAAAGTTTGGTTTTGTTTCTGCAGCACAGATACAGCAGGAAAATACCTCCATGCTCCCAACATTTCACATGCAGACAAACTGTCTTAGGCTTATAAATGCCTGGAAATTATTTTTGCAAACAGTGGACTTCTGGGAAGAGTTGGTCAAGATGACCTAGAAGAAACTACCCGCAGGCAGTTCAAAGCAAAACACTGCTGGGTTTGGGGCTGGAGGAGGGAGTACATTAGCGCTGGGCGCAGTCGTGCTTTTCAGTACCACTGTTCTATTTGTGATATTTAGCTTTCATCTTTCTCCATCAAAGCCCCACGATGCAAGTCAAATTTCAAGGCAGCAGAGGAAACAGAGATTTGTTTCTCTCTCTCAACACAGCGTTTTTCTTGGTGATGCTGGATAAGCATTTTAACAACTCTGTTTGCTGAAGAAAAGCCATAAATTGAGCCTGATCTGGATAAATTCTTGCCTGCAAACAAATTGATGTGAATATGGGAACGTACATTGCCTGAGCCCTGCATAATGTCAATATATTTCTAATATGTTCATCAGTTTATACAGAACTCTCTTAAGTGGTTACTTTATGTGAGGCTATTTACCAAATATTCACTGGTAAAAAACCCGTGTGGCCCAGCTAATGGAGTTGACTGGTACACAAAGGTGCATTCTCAGCATCAGGTGTATCTGCAGCTCTTAACCATTCTGTTTTCTGCCTGGACAAACAATTTCACACCCTATTATTTTCAAGAAAACACAAAAGATAAAGAATGTTTAAAAAGTAGGCATGTTTCCAAACAGAAACAAACCACAAGCTTGGTCATGATGTGAGAGATAAGGCTGAGGCACAAGAAGATCACACTGGAAATTCCCTGGTGTCACAAGTTAAACGTGGTTTCTCAAGTTCAGACTAGTGCCCTAATTAATGCATCCTATTTCCTCTCACTTATTAAAACTTAGAGAAAAACAGCACACATACAACACACAATATATATTTCTAATCAGATAAGTCTAAACAATTCAGCCAAGGAGTATTACTTGCTAAAACTATTTTAAAAATGTAGTAGGAACAGTAATGCTCTTTAGATTTCATCCGCGATGCTGATCTACACTCACAAGATTCAACACGTCCCTGTTTCCACCAAATATTATGTTTCACATTTCATTACTTGGTATAATGCTAAAATTCAGAGCCTGACAGATGTATTTTAGTCTTCAGAGTGGTTTTATTTCACGTTACTAAGAAAATCACTTTGTCAGTTTTGACGGGTTGTCATCAGGAGACAATTTTGTTAAAACTCCATATTTTAGAGAGGGAAATACATGCAGGGAAACCAGGGAAGCTGCACTTCCATAGGGGATATTTTCTGTGTCAGCAGAAGAACCACTGATGGTAAATCTTGTCCACAGAACATTTCTATGTTGGTATAACAACAGTTTTTATTGATATTTACCAAATCATCGGTTCCTGGATAAAAGAATGGAAAATTTAAAATATAACACCACAGCCTCTCTGCTGAGATGGACCAAAGGCAAGGAACCTATTCTATTAAATCTATAGTATATACAGGTACAGATATATATATCCCAATAAGCTTGCAAAACAGAATCAAGACCAAAATAGAACAGAATTGACAGGATCTAGAATGAGTAAGTAGAGGAACTTCGCCTGGTTCCTGTCTGCATTGAATCACAGCTCTCTCAATTTCCTTTTAAATCACAGGCTCTGAATTAAAAAAAACCCAACTTGATACAATTAAAAAAAATAAAAAACCCCACCAATTTTCCTAAACATATTTAAACACTATAAAGAAGAAGAGAGACAGCAGGATAGGGTTGTGTCAAGAAATTGTCAGCTCTATTTTTTTCATACTTTGTCTTCTACTCCACATCATGTGCTAGGGGCTTGCAGAGCATGTTCCACGCAACTCAGGGACACTTGCTGGCACCAGTAACTGCCCACCTCAGCCCAGACTAACCACACTAGTCAGATTCACTTCATCTCAGAACTTTTGGTTTGCCGAGTTCAGGACTCTTTTAATGTCTTCAAACAAAACCCACCATAGTTACAAAGTTCTCTTCCCGTGTGTTCCTGACACATTTACCTCAAAGAAATGAGTGCCTAGAGCTCACATCTCCAGAGAGATGTCCATCAGCAGTGCAGGCAGCAATATGAAGCAGTGGTTTCCCCCTTTTGGGCAACCCAAAGGCTGCTTCAATGCACAAAATCAGATTTACAAAACCTCAATGGTAGGAAAGCAACATCTTTTGTGTTTTTAAGCTGGTTGTACGTGTGACACTGGTGCTACAGGAGTTTATGATCTATTTACAGTGTACAAAGCTCCTTGAGTTATTAAATAAGTCAAATCTTTCCTTCTTCCTTCTCTATATGTAAAACACACCAATGCCATATGCAAGAAGGCAGCGGCTCAGAGAGGCAAAGGGGACACCATGTCAGCACTCGGGCATTGCTTTTGGCAGCTGAAAAGCAACTCTGCTTTTCAAGGAAGAGTTAGACGAGGTCACGAAGAGTTGACAAGCAGGTACCAAAGGGACTAAACCATGCATAATGCCTGGCAAGTCTGGATGATGGTGGAAGAGAAGGGACTGGTACCCAGGACAGGAACGGGCTTCTACCATCTCCCCCAGCAGCATCTCCATCGAGACTGGTGAAGACAGTCCACTGGGCTAGATGGGGCCCCTGCTCTGTTCCAGCAGGGCTGAAAGTTCTCAAATCCCCACAGAAAATATCCTCTATGGAACACTTACATGAAGGTGCATGTGACCCCCCCCGGAGCTGCCTCCCTGCCCAGGCAAGGTCTGTTTATTCTGGCACCCAGTTCCCAGCACCCACCCAGCTCCTGGACAGGATGCATGTAACAATCCATCTCCTGCTTTCTACTTTTATTCATTTGAAGTGTTTTAGTTTTGGCTATCTCAGGTTCCTCAGACTCCAATGAGAATTTTAAAAACAAGAAAAAAACCCAACAAAACAAAACACACACACACTCCCCACCCCCATAACAACAGAACCCCAAAACCCTAGAAAAGCAAATCAAAAACAAACTAATACAGAAAAAAACCCACAAAACAAAACCTAATTTTATCTGATTGGGGGGGGGGGGGGAAGATGTTTTAGTAACAAATAGTCGAAAGCATTGTAAGAATGCTCAAAACTGCTCACGTTCCCACAGGACTTGCAGCCACACACAAAACTTCTCAAACTACCAGATCACTACATGACCAAGAAGTGAACCACGGAGTGCACGCGAAGGAAGTGACTCAGACTGAAATTCATAAAGGACAGCATGAATGGGACAGGATTTCCGCTTACAGCTCTTTTTACATGGCTAGGCTCCTATATAAAAAAACCAACACAAAAAACACAAACAAAAAAAAAACCCCAACACACAAAACACACCAAACCCCAAACCCAACCTTGCTCTCTCCTCTTCCAGTTCAGTTTTTAAAACAGCTTTGCAGAAAAGCTACAGCATGGATTCTAAATCACAATCCCTACAACATACCTACAAGACACCATCCACCCTACCACAAGACAGTTGCTGACTTTTCAGACAATTGTAAGCCATCATTGCCCACCACCCCCCACTTTTTTTTTTTCCTTTCCTTAAAAGAGTATTTCCAACATCCAGCGTAACTGGAAATCTAACCAGTGCACCTCCCGAAATAAAGACATAATGCTGTCAAGGGAAAAGGCCAGAGGAATTGTACTTCAGCCCCCAATCTAAAACTGTAATTTCCTTATAGAAAGACGTCCTGATGATGTTACGGGGCCAGCCTGGGGTAAGGGTGCCTAAGAGAAGCACCAATGTATTGTTAATGCACCACCACATCACACAGAGCAGCACACGCTGGATCCACAAATGAAGAAGTGACTGAATCAAAAGTACTCCAGAATAATTTACTTATTTTTAGTACTATTAATGATATCACCACCCCATTTCTTCCCAGCTTTCTGGAAAAACCCCACTTCTCTTAATATTGGAAAGAAGCTACAAGTTAGCGACACATGGCAGAGTTTTCCTTGAATTTTCCTAGACAAGCATCATGGGTGTAATACAAGCAACAAGCGTAAATTTTGATGGAAAAGTACTTTGTTAACTGAAATATCTCACGTCTTGTGATTTATTTTTTGGAGCATGTCCAAAGACGGGCAACAAAGCTGGTGATGGGTCCAGAGCACAGGTCTTATGAGGACTGGTTGAGGGACCTGGGGTTGCTGAGCCTAGAGAAAAAGAGGCTCATGGGACAGTTTCTCACTCTGAACAACTCCCTGACAGGAGGTTGGAGCCAGGTGGTGTTGGTCTCTGCTCTAAGTAACAAGCGAGGGACTCGAGTTGCCTGCATGGGCGGGAGGTTAGGGTGGACGTAAGGAAAATCTTCTTCATTGAACGGGCTGTCAAGCCCTAGGGACAGGCTGCCCAGGGAGGTGGTGGAGTCCCCACTCCTGGAAGTATTTAAAAGACATGTAGATGTGGTGTGAGGGACACGGTTTACTGGTGGGCTTGGCAGTACTGGGTTAATAGTTGGACTCCATGATCTCAGAGGTCTTTTCTAACCAAAACCATTCTATGACATACCTTTTCAAGGAAAAAAGAAAAAAGACTTGACTTTGCATTGTACAGTGAACACTTTCTTCACTATTATTCTCCAATGTCTGCAGTGTAGCAGAGGTTGCTCAGAGGTGCTCAATAAGGAGCAACACACCCTGAAGAAATTACTACTGAGAATCACTGAGCAGGACAAGCATTTACTTCAACACAGGGGCAGCAGATCCAAGAACAGAAACGCTCATCTTCCACTTCCCCATCACAAATGCCACCGTGCAGACCGTGTTCCCCCACCGACTACAACAGGCGCTTTCAGTGCGTCGGCTTCAGAGCGGCTGGGGAAGAGCCACCGCCTGCCAGCGGCACGCCCGGCGCCGAGGCAGCTTCCAGTGCTTTCCTTCCCCAAAGCCCGGTCCCTCAGCAAAGCCCTCTCTCTGTCACGCTGCAGTTGGCCGTACTGGTGCACAGCGAGCTGTGTGGCAAGCGGGACTGAGGCGGTGGCAGTGTCTGCTCCAGCTGCGTACAGGGCTCCCACAGCCCCGCTCCCTGGCGGGCAGCTCTGCAGCGCTGGTGACAGCAGCTTGCCAGGACCTGGCTCACGGGATTGCTCCGACAGCCAAACGCCCAAAACGAGCCTGCCAGCTACCACTGCACAGACACTAACCCCCCCAAACAGGTATCAAATCATACGCTATAAACCACATTGGAACCTCAATTAAGAAATTCATGCAAACGAAGCCGTCAACTCCAGTTCTCCTTCACCTTAAAAGTTTTACTCCAAATTCATACATTCCTACTTGCCTCTCAAAGAGTTTTTTGGCTAAGTGTTGTTCTAAATAAAGACTCTTATTCTCTGTATATTATATAGAGAGATATTTATAGTTTTTCCAGGCTATTCTGCAATTTTGGAAGCAGCCACACAGCATCATCACGTTTTTAACTATTAGCAGGCTTGGAGTGATACAGAGTCACAAAGAGTGCAGGCTTAAACAACTTTGCCACATTCTTTTTCTTGGCTATTCTAAACACGCTGTAATTAATCTCAGCAGCATGAATCAAAATGATCAAGTGTTTCCAGATTGCTTTTAACTCTCACTCCAGTTACCTGACAGCCATGATAGTCAGGTATCAATCAGTAAATCCCCCACTAATTCAAGAAGAGACAGGGAAGGTAAATATAAAGCACCAGGGAAGAATTGAAGCTTATAAATATCCAGTGGGAACTTATTTTAGGGTGTTATTTGGGGAGATCTGTTACAAAAACTCTGCGACAACCTTTCTGCAGAAATTGTTCTGTAAGTACACATGTAGGACTGTGACAAGAGACTTTGACGTGGCCAAACTCAAAGTAAAATTGCTGTGGATTCAGCTCTTTTTCTTTTAATATGAAGAATTTACTCCTATTCTTGCTTTGGCCACAGACTTTGCTGCAGAGCAGTCTGACAGTGACTCCCCAGCTGCCATCTCCAGGCGTAGAAGCTAATTTTAAAACACCAGTGAGTTGGATTTATCAGGAGGGGGGCACAACTGATGCTTATTTGCGTGGTCTCCCATTACAGAATTTTTCACAGTTTGTGGGAAGACTCCTTTGCCTGCTGTTCCCAGTTTTAAGGCACTCACTGTCTGACACACTGGATCTACTGTAGCCCTTGGCTTCACTGATTTTTCTTGGCTTTTTAAGAGTGCTCACTCTCTTAAGCTGGAGCACAGCAGACTCCTCCAGGAAGGAAAAAAGAAAATAAAAGAAAAGGAAAAAAAAAAAAAAAAAAAACCCAAAAA
>JANIJG010017201.1:149409-192450 GCA_024611175.1 Megaceryle torquata
AGAAGCCCCCTCCAGGAAGAAAAAAAGAAAATAAAAGAAAAGGAAAAAAAAAAAAAAAAAAAACCCAAAAACACAAGGGTTGCAGGAAACGCTTAAACTAGATATTTTTAAATTAAATCTAGATTACTTTAGAAGTGATCATCCACGCTGACTCAGTACCCACTGAAGCTACACTGTGCAGTTCAGCTCTCAAGACTACACTTGGTTCCAGGCCTTTCAAGCAGGTGCTCCCAAACACCTCATGTAATCCACCGCAGCCTGGTGTGAAAAAAAAATATAGCTAAATGTAAATAAGAATATTAAAGGTCATATAAGCTGACTGACAAGAAATAATTAGCAAGTCTAATTCAGTGATCCATTTTCTTGGATTAAAGCACTCCCAAATACAGCTCCTTGCAAATTCTAAAAAGCTCAAAGCACAGCTGCAAATCCCAATTCCTTACCATGGCAGCAGCATTCTTCCCCCCTTCAGCTATCAATTTAGTTACTTTTCATGAGTATTTCTTGCAGGTACATCTCACAAGTGAAAGCACACAGCTAAATAAACATACATAACATATAGATAATGGAAAACCTATGTTGCGTGCATAAATTGACACAAGAGATTTTGAGGTGTGCTAGATTGTAAATATCCTCCTATACGTGCTGGGTATAAGCCTGCTTAGTACCTAAAAGTTTCTTCGGGCAGCTGCAGTTGGGGCAGTTAGCAAAGAGACAGGCAGAGAAGGGAAAGGCTGAAAGGTATAATGGGTTATAACCAGGTACTGAGCTCAGTTTAGGCAGAGATGGCTATGTGCAGAATGGCTTGTGATAAATGAGATTTGATTAGATGAATAACCTAATGTTTTACTGTAAAGTTTCAATTTTTTAAATAAGCCCCTGGAAACGGTGAAAATTATTTCAAAATTAGCCAGAAGTATTTGTTCACTAATTCCAATGGCAATTTCTTGTCAAGTTCCTTCTGTTTCAACTAATCGTACTGCCATAAACAAACTTGCTTTTTCAGCAATCACCTCTCAACTTTCTAATTAAAAGTTTACTACATTTACTGAAGAGATGCAAAGTAGTGGTACCTAACAGTCAGGTTTTGGCTGCAGCTCAATTGTCCGTAAGGATTTTGATGAAGTGCCAAGATGCCTGGATGAAAAACAAACTACAACCAAGAACTTGCCCGTAGAACGCATTTCTGTTTCCAACAGATAAAAAGAGAATATTGCTGCATCTACCAGGGAGCAGTCATGAAAGATGAGGAGGCAACCAGTTCATCTTACAAAATAAATATAGTATAGCAAGCTCAACATTTATATTTAAGTTCACACTGTATTAACACTGTCTTTATGTGTGGGTGGTAGTGTTTTTTGGCATAGTTACTAGATCCATATACAGGCAGTCATAAGCCAGAAAGGTGCAATAAAAAGGAATTAAAAATAAATAAAACTGTCTTTACCATGTGGGTCCTGTTCACTCGACTTTGGGCTGCTTCTTGCCCTGCGCTCCGGTTTCTTCACTGCCGGAGCCCCCCCGCCGCTGCCGCCGCTCGCTCCGTTGTGGCTCTTCGCGTAACCATTATATACAGTCGTGCAGCTGCCTATATGGCTTTTGTAGATGGATGAAGGAGGACTGTTCAGACGGTTCTGGCGATCAATCTGCCTGTCTTTGAGTTTTTTGTGCTGCGGTTTGCTGTATTGATCTTCCCTGGTGATATAACTGGACATCCCATATAGTGGTATGATTTCTGCAACAAAAGAATTCACCCACGTTAACTCTGAATAACAAAAATCACCAGATTTTTTCAGAAAACCAAATTCCTGACTGTCTTCAAATGAAAGATTTTCCTGGAGACAGATTTTACAAACAAAGAAAGCTTTTCTGCAGGACTGTGACTTTTTTTTAAATCAAGTGTGCTCCTTTGCTGATAGGATTTGATAACTCTTTGGGTACGTGTGTAAAATTCATCCATAGGGTGAGAGTTTTTCCCCTTCTTTTCAGTCTTTGTGTTTTGGAGACACAGATTTCAAGCAAAAAATCCATGGAGACTGATATTTAGGAAAATGCCTTCCTAAGTTCACAGCAATTTAGCAGATTCTTCCCCAGGGCCTGACTGGACAGAATACGCTGAGATGCCCTGCTTTCAGCTGCCAGCACTGATTACATGCAATTTAATTTCCCAGTACAAAGAGACTTCACCATCATGTCAACTGTGCCTGCCTAGGGAGAGAAGTGCAGCATAAAGCAGAAGCTTTGGGTAAGTAAAACTGTCTAAAAAAAGCTTGAGAAATACTATAAATATCATATGTATACTTCAGATACACTTCATTAAATACAAACCCCACTTCTCCCCTCTGAGAATGACAATCTCTAACCTAAGGCAGGTCAGCTTGCAGATATTTGAGTATTTTCTGCTTTTCTCTACAGCTTAAAATCCTCCTTTTTGTGCTCCACTTTGAGTCTGAAGCTTGAACAAATTGATGCCCAAAACAACAGTTTTTGCCTTTGTTAGCAAAACAGCAAGTGATACTCAATATAGTCTTCCTATTCTTCTGACATCCATTCAGAAGTTATCACACAAACTCCTGAAGCAAACAAGCATCCTATCCAGTTATGGGAAGCCTTGTTTCCAAGTTGAGACTGCCATGGATGCTGTATTACAGTTTTCCAAGTGGTTTCAACTAGCCAGATTTTCTTTCTTTGCTATTTCAGGTGCATCTTGGCCTTCATCTTTCCTGATCTAGCTACGTGATCCTATTTGTATTCTCACAGCAACTAGTGCCTAAAACCAGCATGCTACAAATAAATGCAGTTTTTGCTTAAGGCATAATCCATTGCACAGCAAATGGGAAGCCATGGGTTAATATTCATCAGTACAACATTCACCAGTTCAGTTATTTCAGTGTTGGAGTCATTGCAGTAAAGCAACCAAGGCTTTTTATTTATTTATTTTTAAAGCTGAATCAGCTTCCTGGTATCTCCAGGCTACAGAAATACTTGACAGATATCTAACTAACTAGCAGCGTTATATTCACTTTGTGCATGACCACATTTGCAGTCAAGGCTTTTGTTGATCAATCTGACAAACTGTCCTGTTCCCTCTGCAAGGAAATGTCCCTCCCCGGCATGGCCCTGGCTGGCTACACCATCCTACAGGTTTCCTGGGCTTCCCATTTTCTCCTTGCCCAGCAGCATGAAGTTAAGTGTCAGCTGTAAGGGTTCATTCCTCACTAGAAAACGAGGTCTGTTGGTCAACAGACATTTCAAAAGGTAGCATGCACAGATACCTGCCTGTCTCTTCCTTCCCACCCACAGCAGGACTTCTGCTGATACAGCTTAAACCTGTTCTTTAGAAAGGGTCTTAAGTCCAGGTAGTTGAGTAGTAATGTTAAAAACATCAGTCCTGAACAGCTTTCCACGTTAAACATCTCAAGCAGCTCTGCCGATTACTTTTCTGGTTAACACTCCCTTTCAGATTACACAAAGACTTATCTCCAGGGTGGCAGAGACACAACAGTGCATAGTTCAGACAGAAATATGCCTCTTTCACTCCTTTTCTTGCAGTTATTTACTCATGGCCTGATTAGGGTTGCCATGCTACCCTTTGGTATTGGACAATGGTTTCAGTGACATACTGCACAGTCTCAACTAGAATAACAAGCAGCAAACGCCTGTTATTTCTTGGAAACCCACGGCTGGGGGGCAGAAAGCACGTTACAGCCCACAGGAAGTGGCATCCGGCTTTTCCCACTGGAAATGACTGTGGCAAGCCATGCTTGGATCCAGCCCTCCATATCCATCCCCATTCCCAAGCCAGGGCAGACACATTTTGCCGCTTGGTTTTCTGTAGAATGCTGCATCGTGACATAGCAAGAGCAACCGTCATGACTCACGTTCCCATTCTGAAGCATGGGAGGAGACATTTTTTCCTCACTGTATTTACAAATTCAGTTAAAATTGGGTTTGTTTCTGCAGCCTAGTGTTGCAACATAGTCCTGTCCTGGGTTGCTGTGCTCTGGATGTTAAAGAAAGAGGCTCCATCTGTGTAGACAAAGCCACTCTACAGGTTCTCCAACTCATTTCTACTCTTGGGTTTCAGTAGCCCTTAAAACTTGCTGAACACAAGTGTGAAACTCCAGTACCTTCTTCCCAGCTCACCTTGTTCACCATATATTGTTGGGGGAAGATGATGCTGTGGGAAAAACTGTGGTGGTATGTCCCCAGGTCCAGTGACAGGAGGATAAAAAGCTGTATGAGAGTTGTGAATAAAATGAGGATGGTGCGTCAGGTACGGAGGTAAGTGATGGGTCGGAGAGATGGCCGAAGGATAGCTAGGAGGGTAGCACTCTGGAGACTGGGGGGTAACCACCACTCTCCGAACACCGGTGTTGTCTTCTATCACCTGGAAGGGAAGGCAGGGAAATTTACACATTATGCAGCAGCTGAACCAAATGTCTTTTTAAAACAGCACTGTTTACAGCTTGTTCTCCCATCAGAAAGCGGCTGGTCCTTAGGTTTATTCATAAAGGCATTTCTAAAATTAATATCAGCACAAGTAATTATAGTGGTGACATGGCTTTTCTTGGAGACTCAGATAGCCACACTAATCACTAGGAGACTTACTGCTGCTAGTGATAACCATGTGGGCAAGAGACAAAATAAACAACCTGTATTTATGGAGTAAAACAATTGGAAAAGGAACACAAAGCACCAAAATAAGAGTACTCATTGGGACCAAGCTTACATTCTGTCCATGAAATTCCCACCACTGATTGTGACAGCACTCCGAGTGAGTACGGAACTGGTAACGCTTGGGAATGAGCTGTCACTGCTGCTGTGGAGGAGCTGCCCGAGTGCACAGAGACACGTGCTCTGCGGAAACCTGTTGTGGTGACAGACGTTTCCCAAAGTATTGCTCTCTTTGCAACAGGTATTTGATCAAGACAAATAATAGGGCAGAAGGTTTTTTCCTGCTACAGAGCTGGTCTATACATCCATGCAAATCACCTCTGGAATATGCATAACTTGGCCCCAAATGCCATAGTCAAAGCATGTAAAAACAGATGTAGAAAGGTGGAAATGTGCTTAGGCTGAAAAAAGTTTTTCAGCTTATAATTTTTCCAGAGCGGTATTTCTGGAGAACCATCACCCAGCCAAATTTCATTCCAGACTTTGTTGCCAAGGTTTTCTTGAAGCTTATTCAAAAAACTTCTACCATTTCTGGAACTTAAAAATACAACCACTTAAGAATAATTACTATCCCTTTGATTCCGCACATTCACGTGCATAGGGTAGAAAAGCATGAAGGAAGCATAATTTAGTTTCATAAAACAACAGGCTGTTAAAAACCTAATTTTTTCTAAACCGATTGATGACAGAGAGATGGAGCAATATACATGACGAATGTGTTACATGAGATAAGTGAACATGCATCAAGGGCACCTGCTGTAAGATGCTGCCACTCTTAGCTGATTGCCACCAACATTAGCTGGAGTTACCTACTCCCAATAGCAGCATCAGCAGAAGAGACCCTGCTATGGATCCTCAGCCTCCAGTGACTCTTGTCACATCAGTGTCATGGCCTAACACTCAAAGAAAAGTTTGTTTGTGCTGATAGACCCTGAAGCGAAACAACAGCGTGGGCACGTGGTTGTTTCTGCTGACGCTGCTGCAGAGGGAGGAACCCTGTCCAAGAGGCGATGCTCACGGCCACGAGTGGTAATGCCCCGGCACAAATGAGTCCATGCCTCAGGCATCAGCTAAGCAAACCACCACAGGGTAAAGTTTAACTAGTGTTAGCTGACCCAGCTCCTTCCTTAGACCACCCATGTCCTAAGGTTATCTGAGTTTACGACCATTAGCTATGGGCTGGGACCACGGACAATTTCTGTGAATTGGGTCGCCTCCTGCAGAAGAAAATTTTCTCTAGAAATTTAATTCATTCACTTGTCATTGATATTTTACATTAGAAAAATACATTGCTGGCCATGCTAAGTAACCAGAATAGGAATTGATTAGCTTAATGTACTTGATCCTAACCTCTACATTTACAACTTCAGCTAGCAATTCTCATCTGCTAGCTTTAAATTTCAAAGACTTGACAGGGTCCTCGACAGCTGAGCCTCAGAGATTTAGATTATCACATCATTGTAACTGCTGCACTTTCAGGCCTCCCATCTCCACTGCTGGTTCTACTCAACCTCCACAGCATCCCTTATCCTGGTGCCAAGTCCCAAACCTGCACTCCGAGTCCTGAAGAAGAGGAAAATCCTTTTTCATTTAGCAAATATTTGAAAAACAGAACTATTTATATAGGACCGTGCACCGAAATGCTGGACTTAACTCTCTCAATACTTAGATCATGCTCTAATTTAACTGAGATAGCAAGTTCCTGCAGCCTAATGGGAGAAGTTTTCATCATGGCTTTAACTAGTCCAAGCCCCAAAGACAACTTCAGTCTTCCAGGTAAGTACAAGCTCTATGGGTGCATCTAGACCAGACTACACGTGTATTTTGTGCTCTAGTGAAAGATGAATATGTTAAGGAACAGATACAGACAGAGAGCTTGTGCCCTGTAGCAGCACAGAATATAAACCATATTTAAAATTCCTGAACGATCTTCCAGAGCGGGGAGGTAAGATCAGAGTCCTGTCAAAGACCTTTCTGATGAAATTATCCTGCTAGATGAAACTATAAAATATCAGCAGTAGTGAGAGAAAAGCCAGAGCTGAGAGGATAGAACAGATTATTTCAGTTGGAAAAGACCTACAATGATCATCTAGTCCAACTTAAAGGATGAGCCAGCCATCCAAATGACTTGTCAAAAAGCCAAGAGACCAATATCTTACACTTGTTTCCTTCCATGCCACAAATGCTGATAAAAAAAAATTCCTTTATTTCCCTATCGCATATTCTCCATAAACTAGGAATTCTAGATCTATAACCTTCTGAAGCAGCACGTCCAATCTTTAACTATGCTATTCTGTCCTTAGCAGATCACAGAATTGGTAATCCAAAGCAGTATGTATTACATACATTATTAGATAGCTGTAAAACCAACAGGGGTTAAGACTGTAGATGGGTATCACTTGATGTGTAGAACTTGGAGTAGGTAGTTTGTAGCAGTGCCATTCGGGGAGCTGACACTTTCCATTCATCAAAGACAGAGCAAATAAGGTTTGACCCTTTAACATAAATAATATAACATAGCAGAAAGGTCAAATTTGCTATTTCCACAATTCTTTGTATCTGCTTATAACCATTTGTCATGAAGATGGTAAATTCATCAGGAAACACACTGTCTGCTAAACTGTCTCTACTTCAGCGCCAAGAAGCAATGAAACCCTAATCCCGGTTGAGGTCTCTAGATGCAACTGGAATATTAGAAGTAATTGCTATTCCTAATTTTAGCAGTTTGTATTTAAAGAAAACAAATGTGTCTGGTCATTTGGCACCTAGACCCAAACTTGATTTTGTATTTTTTCAACCAGTTTACAAGGTAAATTGTCTTTTGCTGTTATTTTTAGCTGGTGTAATTAGAATGCCACCTCAATACCAGTACTATTATAGCGCAGGTCTGCGTGGGTTTTTCCATATTTTAGGGAGCTTAATTGTTGAGTGAGGTAGCTAGATGATCTTTCAGGAGAATCTGGATGAACATTACTCATACACAATAAAATTGCCTCCCCCATCAGTTGCCACGTTTCGAGAATACTATTTTAGATGTTATTTGTTTTACATTAAAGGCGCTGTAGCAATGAAGGCTCTGTCTGACCAGAGAGAATTCACATAGCCAGAATATATCACTTTTCCACTGACATTTAATACTACACTCCCAGAAAACAAGATAAGCTCGTTAATTTTGCACAGGTGAACCATGCCTATGCTTTGTGAGCTCCAGTTAAAGGAACACAGTCACTCTCAGTCTGTAACACACACGTTCACTGAACAGATATAATATGGTAATATACAATTAATTACCACTTGCTATCAAAAAATAATAAAAAAAATCTTATTTCACTTAAACTTAGTGTGCTACATTCAGCAAGGACATCTGGAGCGTGGCCACTGGGTGGATCACAACCAATATTTGGGGAATTTCATAAACTAATTTAAAACTTCATTCATAAATCAATCTGTAGCAGAAAACAGGACAGAATGAGCTCATCCGCAAGGAACTTGGATGTCAACATTTTACTTATTCATAGTTCATGCCAGCCCTGGCAGGTTTGCATCACTGTCTTTGCCATCTACCACGTACAAACAGCACTATTAAATCTGTACCTTGAACCTGGAAAACAGACAGATTAACATCTACAAAACTGGCAAGAACATTGCAGTATTTTAAATCTAGAATGATCTTCAGGACCAGTGCTCATGAACTTTAAAGGACCATCACTTTATGGCTTGCTCTATATGAGATCTACACAACCTTCCTTGTGTTTCAGACCATTAGGAGCATCCTGTTAAAGATAGTTGTAGAGAAAGGAGGTTGGAAAGAAGTCGGTGCCAGTCTCTTCTCACAGGTAAGAAGCGATGGGACAAGAGGAAATGGCTTCAAGTTGTGCCAGAGGAGGATTAGGTCAGATATTAGGAAAAATTTCTTCACCTAAATGGTTGTCAGGCCCTGAAACAGGCTGCCCAGGGCAGTGGTAGATTCCCCATCCCTGAATAGGTTTAGAAGTTGTGTAGATGTGGTACTGAGGGACACAACCTAGCAGTGGACTTGTTTAGGTTAATGGTTGGACTTGATGATCTTAAAGGTCTTTTCCAACCTAACTGATTCTACAATTCAAGGATGACTTGAGTGACTGAAGTTTACAGAGAAGCTCCGTGAGCAGCAAGCCACATGAAAACGCTGGCCAAACCTGGTTTTGGAGGAGAACATCTCTTGGGGTACAAGATGCACCCAAAATTCTGATTTCCAAGGATGTGATGGGAATTTCAACGTCATTTGAAGATGTAATTTCAACCAATTTGAATGTCATTTAAAGACTTTTCTCTTTCTTGAAGGTATGCTTTAGTTCTGTCAAATGCTATGTGCTTGATGTGGGAACACCGAACTGTAGGACCATGGCTTGAGTTGCCTAGTTCAGACTATGGGAGCCCAACATTACCTCCTGATAAAAGGAGTCTTATCAGCACTATGCATACTCTATGCTCCAACCTGTAAATCAGTGTTTTAGCCTTAAAATATCCACGGCAGAGACCACATATTAAAAAACTCTGTAAATAAAAATCAAAAGTGGATTTTCACACGAAATTTTGTGTGTCCAACTACACTGGAGTAATTCCTCAACTCCAGTGGAATTGCTTCAAATTTATTTCAGAGAGAGCAGTGCTCAGCCAATAGCACTGAGTAAGTTGGTGATCATGCTTTTTGATATTTGTTTTTCTAGTTCTCCTCATTGGACCACCCCAAATCTTCCTTCCCTCCTCCCAAACATACACAGCAAAAAGCAGAAACAGCAACCCATAAGGATGTCCCCAGATATAACAGCTTAGCATCCAAATTGTCATCTTTAATCTTCAGATTATACTGACACCAGGGAGCTAGGGGAGGGCATCACACCTAGGCTAGTAGCTGGACTTGATGATCTTGAAGGTCTTTTCCAGCCTAAACAATTCTATGGTCCTGATGGCAAGTGGAGATCCCAGCAGAAGACGGGCTCCCTGCTTGACCTGCGGGACTCCTGTAGCAGGGATTAAACTCCATCCATTGCTCAGAACTGGAGTAGGCATTAACAGCTTTTGCTGAGCTCCTGAGAAGTCACAGATGCTGCTCTTTCAACATGCAACAGTTGAAGCCAAAATTGTTGATTCCACCTTCCACAACTTTTACAGTAGCAACTTTGTCCACTAAGAGCAGAGGCAAGAAAGTTGCTCTCTTTTATATTTAACTAACCCTTAGCCAACAAAGAATTGCAGAGATGTGAACTCTGTTCTGATAGTTCATATCTGCCAGAGGTGCACAGAGGTTTGTCTGCTGAAAAGGAAATGCAAAATAACTGGCTGTATTGAACCAGTCCTTAAAAGCAAAACCATAGCATGAAAGGCCTGAACTGGTGGTGAGTATTTGTTCTCTATTATTTTCCTGGATTTTTTCTCACCCTGGCTAAGTCTCATCACTGGGAATATCTCCTAAACATCAACAAACCCAGCTTCTAGTCACACGACTACTAACACGGTCCTTAAAGTCTAGAAATAAGAGTCTTTTAGGTTATTTTTCTGCTGCTTCCAGTGGGGCTGATCTTGCAGGGCACAAAACCTCCTGCCAATTTTTTGCTGATCATTTTAGAACGGGTAACGAAGCATCGTTTTAATCCAGGGTTGCAATCACTAGACAGCTAATGTAGTATTTAAGGCTAACACTCACAGCTCCAACAGGCCTGGCATAACAAAATGGACAAAACAGATTTCAGTGCCTTTTTTTAATAGGCACTGTTGCTTCTCCACAGGGTTATCTGCTTTCTGTCTGACTCTTAGATGTAAACTCTGGGGACAAATCAAATCAACAATCAACTATATCTTGATTCATATCTCAGAGTGCATTCATTTGCTTTATGACCTTTCCCTTGCCATTCTAAATTTAAGTTGTGTTTCCATTGTTTATCATAAAATAGAATTTTTAACTCTGAGGCAAAAGCAAGTAAGGCAGGGACGTTTATGACAATAAGAACTAATGTGATTACTACACACATTTAACTGCTATTTAATATGTAACAGTCTGAAAGGCAAGAGGCTCGCTCGCCACACAGAGCGTGTTCTGCTGCTGAAAAGGACTGAATACAGAATTTTCCTCTAAAACTTCACAACATATTTCCAAGTCCTTGGAAAAAAATCTTCTGAAGAGGGTTTTTGCTTGGGGTCTTTTTGGTTAAGGAACTGCTAAAGGCTTCGTTAGTGGAATTATCACGGTGCTCCACAAAAAAAAGCCTTAAAGAAGAACTGGCTTCAGACAGAGATACAACTGGAAGACATTAATCTCTCTGGTTTGGAAAGTGTTTCAGTTATACCCAACCCTTTATAGAATCATAGAACCATTAAGGTTGCAAACAACCTTCAAGATCATCAAGCCCAACCGTCTACTGAATATTATCATGACCACGGTATTATCTCAGTACAAGGGCCAAGAGGTATAGACATTTAAATAATAAAAAGTTATTTCAAAGGAAGAGTAAATCTTTTAACAAATACCTCTGCACGCTATGGGTCAGTTTATTAAATTAGGTGAGTGCATGAGGACTATTAAACAGCACTGCAAATGCTGCCTCAACCATACCCATGCTCAAGGAGGAGGAAGAAGCTAGACCACCCTTCTGCCCTGCGGTCTCCCTCTCCTGGGCTGGCTAACAACATCCCCTGTACTCGAAACATGTTTTCACTCTGTTCAGAAGTTAAAATACCACAGAGCGATTGCAGCATTTTGTGGGATTTGTGGATGACGCCATCCACAGTTTTTCAGAATTACACAAGCTCACATGTTTCCTGAGAAGGGGAAGGGACTCCAGGACATCATCTATTTTCTGCTTAACAAGATGCCAAAAATGTATGTATCAAAAATTCTTATGCTATTCATCAAGGGATATTTGAAACACTAGCTCTTAACGAAGTAGACTTTTCAGCCCAGTCTGGGTGTCAATGAAAGCGGGGAAATGATCTGATTTATTGTATTGTTCATAGCTATTCTGCTTTACATCAACCTTTCCTTTTTTCTTCCTTACTTGAGAAAGAGTCTAAGCTTTGCACAAGATGGAAAGAACATAATCTGGTAATCTGAAGTGGTTATTTGCCTGGAAGAGCAGCAGCTGTTCAAGGGTTCCAAAACCTAACAGCTTTGTGAAAAGCCTTTTCCATTTTTCCCATAAATAGATAATTAAATCACATCTATTCTTGAAACCAAACCAAAGCCCCCCAGGGCTTTTTTTTTTTATATGCTGCAGGATTTCTTCTGGGAAGGTACTGAGGATCAACAGCATATTTTATAGCTATAGTGGATCCTTCTCTCACTTCCACCTGTCTCCTACCCCTTCTGACTGTTCCATTAGAACTTCAGGCATCACCTCACAACATGGACACCTCTCCCTCTCACAATGGGGGAAAAAAGTTCCAGATATTGGCTCAATCTGTGTGCACAGCTTTTGAGTTAAAAAAACCCACAACTGATACAGAAACCAGTATGTGAAGGTGCACATGCATGCTCACTTGTGCAAACGTGTGCATACTGCCAGGAAAGAGGAGAGGTATGCAAAAGTCAATTACTGTTTTCATTAATATTTCTAAATTAAACTTCAGCCGAGTAGACTTCTCTATATGCTTGTATATACATTTTAATTCTCCAAGAAGCATACCTGTGAGATGTAACCAGGAGGCACATGAATAGGGGGAATGGATCCGTTGGGTGACATCATGGGAACCTCTGCGGGTCCTAATAGAAAGGGAGAAATAAGATATTGGGTTTTTCAGTTTAAAAAAAATGCAGTTGCTCAGAAAAGGCTAAAAATAGCTTTATTTTTAAAGCCTGCAATAACAAAATGAGCAGCTCCACTAATTTCTGGTATATGGAAAATGCTTTGTGCCATCATTCTGAGAATAAGATCATTGTTCAATGACTTTACCATATATCCCGTTGAAATAATATTTTCATCATAAAACAGCTAAAACATAGACTTTATATTACCCACTGATCAACTTATACAGCATTAAGCAGTAACATAATATGTCCTTTAGCAGCCCACAATTCCTGTATTGAAATCTGGTTAAGTTATTCTTGTCGAAGGCATGGGAGCAGAGAACAAAGCAGAAACTGTGCAGCCTGGAATTAGGCAGCACACAAGAAAAGCTTAAAATTGTAGAAAAAAAAAAAAAAAAAAAAAAAAAAAAAAAAAAAATCACATATGTGAAAAGCTATCTATCTATTTAAGAATGCACAAAGACCAAATTCATTATCTCAGCTATTCAGACTAACCTTGGAATGTGGTTATACAAGCAAGAAGCTTATGGTTTCCACTCCGAAATCCAGCCCTGAACATGCAAGTTCCATTTCGAGGCACCGAGTACAAGTATAACAAAGCAAGTGCCATAATCATCTGACTTCTGCAAACAGAGCCTCAGAGCTAAAAGAAAGTGTCTAGATAAAGTGGAAATAGCTTGCTCAGTTGCTCATTGAATCGGCCATTAAGACTGGGAACATCACACAGAGCAGTCAATAAAATGAACCCCCCCAACCATCAGACAGATGTTTGCAATGAGAGTTTACTGTTTGAAAAAGAAAAAAATCATTTCATTACTTTCTTATTATGTGTTAAAGTGTTCACACTAACCTGTTAGTTAGCCCATTTGCCATGGGCAAGAAAATAAGCACGGTCAAACTCCTGAGCTCAGAGAGAACTCTGCTTCTTGTTATCGCAAACTGAATCGCATCTTTGACTAACAGTACAAAAGACAACTTCATAACCTTCTCTGATGGAGAAGCCATCCCGCATCTCCAAACCGTATCACTTTCTAGGTAAGGAAGCTAAACACTAAAACAGATGAAGGATTGGAGGCACAGATGGGATACAATGGCCTTTAGGAGTGACTGTTCCTCGCAAATCTAATGAAATCCCCAGCAAAGTGAACCACAGTCTGTTGTCCGATATCAGCAAAACCAGCCCACAATAAATTAACAAAAAGTCATTCCCTACTCATTTACACTTTTATACTCCTCAGACTGCTTATCGTACAACCAGCAGGACTTCCCAACCTCTCAAAATCTAAGTTACGCATAGGAATCCATTCGAGTTATTTATATCTCCTCTGATCTTGGTTCATTTTCTCTGACCCGTAATTTATAGTCTAATCAGCACATATGGCTTTTACTAGTCACACACAGACTTAAATATGCTCATTTATCATCAAGTGTATTAAGCACGTGGAACCTCTGAAGTTTTATTTTAAAGTCATTTTAGGCGTGTGGTTCTGCTGCTCTTCATACTTCCCTACACTTAACTGTAGGGGGAACTTTACCTATACTACAACCACAACAACAAAAAAGTCACTACTACTGCTTCTTACTCAGCTCACATGGGTTCCACCCGTCTTATTCTATCACTCTTTCAACGTTGTTTGTCTCCCCAGATAGTCAACAATTTTAGTGTGAATGGAAAAAACCAGCATGAGCAGTAAGCAATCACGGGGTGGGGGGAGTTGCCATCTAAAAAGCTCTATTTAAAACCATCCAAAATACAAAGTGCCAATTGGTTCAGAAGGAACTTTACTGAAAAAACCCAAACTATAAAATCAGAAATACTGACTTCACCATTTAAGCAGACAGTAATTTAAATGCTGCATGCAAACATTGCTTAGTAGAATAAAGCTTTAATGTCTAAAGTATTTCAGCCCCTTACCAAGATGCCATCGACTTACAGTCATCACAATGGCAAGTCTCTCAAAAACAGATACTCTGACTTGGAAATAAATTTAAAAATAGCACAGTTTTGGAGCTTCCACACACATACCAGAGAGTTTCTATACAACAAATGAGGAACACTTTGCTCGGCGTGCCTCCTATCTGTCCTTCTAGACCTTGTGCCAATTGCTCGTATGCAGCAGCCAGCTACTTGCAGGAAGAAATGAAACCCCCACACCACACCGATCCTGTTGACTGTAACACTTCCATTCCAATAGGAAAATAATCTTCTGTTTTCTCATCAAAACGTGCACCAAGCAAGGTGATTCTTAACCTTGTGTATGACCCACAAACTGCTAAAGTCATTTGGATAACAGGTTTTGAAGGAATGACAGCCTAGTGATTTGCAGCTAGATTTTGTTTCCAGTGCTTTGATTTCAAGGCTGGCCAAATGACTTTAGCATACATTAATTCATCTCTCTCATCGGCGGTATCAAAACAACTTCAAGCAGTAGTGAGTAAAATACAGAGCCCATCTCCACAGCATGCTAAGTCACAGGAATTGTTAAAGATTATTCTTGCAGCGAAACCATTCCCCAATTAAAACACTAAAACAAAGCCATATCTTTTGGGTTTGAGGTTTAAGTATTTTTGTTTATGTAAAACACTTTTAAACTGTTAAAAAGTAGGCAATTAGAGAAGGATGTTCCTCAGTCTCTTGTATCCCCAGGATGGATCTAAGTAATTACTGAAGCTCATTCAATACAAAATTGAATTTAAATGGGGAAAAAGTCAGTCCATTCTAACACAGATGCTGTGCATGGAAACGAGCTCGCTTTAATAGCTTTCGAACCAGTTAACAAACTAAGGCTGTCTCCTGAGTTCGTAACAAAAGCGAGCCAGAGAGCTCTGGCCACCTCAGCTGACAAAGCAAGAGGCCAGACTCCACCCCAAGCTCCGATGCCGTAAATACAAAGCACCTCCATCAGCTTCTGGAGCGCTGCCCCAGAACTCTGGGGCTGGCTCCAGCCAAAATGCAGGTGAAAGGAAATGATTCTCCCTCCTCTGAACCAAGGGGGAAAAGCCACAGGGCTGAAGGCACCAAAGGCCATCTAGCCAGGCAGGTGACAGATTGTACTTGTCCCTAGATGCAAGAGCCACAACATTTTCACATTTCTACCACATGTTAATAAATAAGGGACAGTAAAAGAAGCAAAACAGCCTCATATTGTGGCAGAGCTAATTATCAGCTTGACACCCCAGTAAGACCCTGTCTTCTTCTAGGCCACATGCTCCCTTCTTTTATGCTGCTCTGTCATTCCTCTGATAGGGTGGAAAGTAATTATTGTTACCATTTTAGGTGACAAAAAAAAATTTTTTTGCAAATCTATTGCCTTTTTAAAAAGCACCTGCGTGTGTAGCCTAACAAATATCACAAGAATTAATCAATTCCTTCTTGTATTGTGCTTTATTGTGTGAAGCTGCAGATCAAAGCAAGTCTATCTCCCATCTCTGTCTCCCACTTCCCTACCAAGAGGATGCTTCTGTCACAGAGGCACTGTCAGTTCTTCTGGCCACTTTTATTCCTTCAGGAATCATGTCACAAGCTACTTGAGAAACTTCTGTCTTGAGGTTTTTCAAGGCTAATTATAGCCTTGGTTGCAGCCCATATCACTTTCAAAATTCCTGTATAAAAGCAGCTTTGGAATAAGTATGGGTTTTTTTTTTTCCTTGGTCCCGAGTGACCTTTTATGCATGCATTAAGGAGTGCTTTAGTTTAATTAGGATTTTTTCCTTTAATTACAGGAGCAAATATCTGACATTACAGTTCCTCCAGGTATAGCAATACATCTTTCCCATTTCTTTCTTTCCACATAGCATTATAGTGCAAAGTAGCAATTTTACTACATCATTTTCCTTTCCTCAGGGCTTCCAGAGCATTGGTTTTCCCTCTTTATTACTAAATTATGTCCACTGTAGAATATTTTTGACATCCAGCTCCAATATGTTTTATTCTGTGTATCTACTGACCATTTTGTGTAGCTTCTAAGAGCAAACCCTCCCAGGCATTGTTATGAAGTTCTCATTCTGAGACCAATTACTGAAAACTCTTAGAAGTTCACCAATTTCTCAGCCCTGCTTCCAGCAAACATGTACCGATTTACTGCTCCACACCATAATACCCACACGAGCAGAGAAACAAGATGAAATTTAGTGATTTGGGCATTTTGACTTTGAAATTTTAAATGCCTGTACATTTTAGTAACAAGAACCTACTGTACCAGCTAAGTAGAAAACTAAATCTAGCCAAGTAAATGTATTATGTTTTATAAAGCTTAACAGTTATAAGTAATCCATTAAAAAAAAAAAAAGGCCTCCCTCTGATCCACAAGAAAACTGGTATCACATTTTCCCCTACGTAGGGCACTTCTCAGGAAGTAGATCTACAGAGCAAGAGCTGTGACCGAACAAAAAGGAAAGATAATTAAAGGGCAAATTGGCCTGCTTTGCTAAAACAAATGACCCAGGGCTTGCTGACCTTGGCAGGGACCCAAAGGTTTGCATTTTCACATGGATGAGCAGCTGTTCCGGAACAATTTCCTCAATGAAATAAGTACAAACAGGCTCCCTGTCGCTGTCAGGCACATGTGTCTTCTTCTTCCACTTGGCTATTCTCAAGGCAGCTTGTGGACCAAACAAGGTGATGACAAGGAAAACAACAACAAAAGCAGCCATCCTGAATCCTTCCACTCATCATCTTTCCTTTGCAGCAGAGGTGTGGTGAGAGTTTTTCCAGCATTTTGGCCACAGCCTAAAACTGCTTGTTAGCACAAGTTCACATGAGTGTGTCAGACCGCTTTATAAAAGCCTTTAAAGTTGGATGTAAAGAGCTTTCACATGTAAGTATCACCACAATTTTGAGGTGCAGTCTCTTCTAGACAAAAGCTAATTTGGATAACTGAACGCTGTTCACACTCGGTAAAAGGCAGAGGAAGAGTCAACTCCCAGGTGTCTGCTTGAGGTACTAGGACATGGGGTCTGAAATTTGCTGCTGATCAAGAGTCGAATACCCTGTCCTTAGATAGGCATAAATTTGTACATTAAAGCAACTCCCCACTAGGGAGAAAAGAAGCAGCAGCTTGTATAATACTAAGTGCTTGAGGGGGTAAAATGACAGCTTTAAAAAATACCTTTGGAGAGGGTCTGAAATGTAAAAAAAAAAAAACCAAAAAACAAAAACCCCAAAATATCCCACCTACACTGCATTCACCTGCCATAGGTGGGGTTGTGAAAGGTGCGGAAATAACGGTATTAATGCAGCTTCTCAAGGCACAGGGTTAACAAAAGCATCCAGCACTTGGCCATCCCCATGACACCAGTTCATCTCTGGAAAAGGCAGCGTACGGAAAGCTTTATACTGCTTAACCATACATATTTGTCAATCTTCTTAAGACCACCTCATCTACACATAGGATGTGAATAAAAGAATGTCTGGCACATGTCCATTCACACTGTGGCACCTCAACTGGTTTCTTTCTATTTAGACCATGGTTTACTACTATGAAATAATTCCTTCACTTTATGAGAGTAGTACAAAAACATTACCAAATAGTAATAGAAATGGCTCTATGGACTTGAAGTGATTTTGGATCCTGCATCAAATAATTGTTTAAATGCAAAAGAAACATTAAATATATATATATATATCAGCCTGAAATCTCCTGCACCCACACTGTTTAACCACTGAACACAGTCACCTCAATCTCTACAGGCAAACAGCATTTGAAAGCAGAGATTGAAGCACTTTGGATGTAGGTAAAATGCGCTTTGTAAACTCCTTTGCAACTTCTATGACTGCTTTATGTTTTTTCACTATCCTCTCTAAATCCTGTGACTACATTAGGACAGGTTCCAAATTGCAATACTCCTTTATTTCACCCACATTATCAAGTCAATTTGCTTTAAATATAAATAAAAATAAAATGTAAAAGTGATTGAACTTATAAACACCACACTGGTCTCTTGGAGTTTCAGTATGTTGCCATTATTAACATTAAACTGCAAATCGTGTACCCTTGATTTGCAGGTTCATTACTTGGACCTTCCAGCCACAGGCCCTACAATAACATCCAGTTGAGAGTCTGGGTTTGACTGATGTTTTCAGCAGGTGCAAACTCACTCACCCAACCAAACACAAATCAAAATACTCCGAACCTGTGCCAAACACATCAAGCAGACAGCTCCCGGAGCTGTCTTCTGACTTATTTACATGACAGCACCGTAGCTGTTTACAGGAGAGACTCCTGAAGCAGTTTATTTTACCTGTGTTTGCTACTCGACCCACTACCCGCAGCGGGAGGCTCAAGCACATTCACTCTGCAGTTAAACAACAGCACTCTACGCTTCTATGTTAGAACCGAGCAATTCCTACCCAGCAGCATGCTGGTTTACAGTGTGTGTCTCCCAGATGTTGTATTCTGGTTTGGGGCATATTCTAGAAATAATACAGTAACCCATAAAACCAGGAAATGAACTCAGATCTATCAGTCGCACTGAACATGCCCTGTGCAAAGCCGTCGCACGGCATCTGAAGGGGACACGACGTTTATTTTTTATCCCCCCCAGAACTATGAATTGGTAATTTAGCAAATGTCAAATATTTGCCCTTTTCAAACATTAAGTGCATTGGATTTTGAGGTAATTATCTTGAGAGTGTAAGGAATTGTCCCGCTCCTCACCTGCCAAGGCCTCACGTGCCATCCTGCACCTTGGGTTTGGGGTTCATCACACTTCACTGATGTACTAAAGCACAAGAGAGTCCAGACGAGGTCAAGAGGCTGCTCCAACAGCCTGGCACATCGTCTGCTTGTGCATCAACAGCTTCTCCTCCAGCCACAGGGCTGGAAGGGGAGCAGGACGTGCGTGGGGACAAGGACCTGGTCCTGCAGTGCAGGGCCATCCTCCAGCAGGGACAGAGCACCAGTAGCCACCACTCACAGGTAACTCACTCACAGGTAACGAGAGGCTTTGACAATATAAAGCTCACTGAAGCCTTTAAAAAAGGTCCTACAAGCCTGCTCATTTAGCCACAGAGAATGGAGCCGGACGAGATGGATCCTTCAGGTCTCCTGCAGCCACATTCCCAGGTGAATTTGTTTCTTTTTTAAACCAGCCCATGTATTATACTAGAGTTTCAATTCAAGGGCAACATTTTGGAGTGGAACATTTTTTGTTGTTGCTGTTTTGAACAGAAATGGAGTATTTTCCTGCTCTAATCTGAACAAACAAGATTCTTCTGCTAAAATAAACCTTTTCTGATGGTTGGCTAGTCAGCTGCTACTGCAAAAACACTTGCAAGGAGTATGTTGCAATACTTCAAGCATTGAAAATAAGCATATTCCCATGGCAATTCACCAGATGGACTACAGATTGTAAATCATAGATGTCTAGACTAAAACACAAGAGACAAACATCTGCCTAAAATCAGTTGACTTGAATGGCAAATACTGTTAAATAAATTAGGACTACTTTGGAAACAAAGAGAACAAACAGCTACGCTGAAAACATCTGAAATTAATCCATTAGCACACAAGCCACAACACAATAACCTGAAACTGCACAGACATTTATTTCCTGATTAATATTAGCCCAAGATGACAACCTGACATCTGAAGCAGGACCACAAAAGCATTTCTATGACCCAGCACCACGTTACCCCACAAGGGCTCACGAATCCATCCCCAGAACATCTGGCTGGAGTGGGTTTGTTATTCTCCTCACCTCACAAATGAAACTGTGGGACAAAGAAATGAAATGCCTGATGCAGAGTCACACAGGAAGCTTGGGGGAACATAACTGGACACAAACCCAGAAGAGAGTTCAGGTCATAAGACAATGCTTAAGCCTGACTAAATCTTTGGGCTGTTACAGAACCGTAGGGTATCGCATCAAAATGTACTCTGTTTTGAAAACAAGTCTTCCTCTTATCTACTAACTTTTTTTCCTTTGCATAACCCTTTGTTTTATGACAGAAATATGCCAGAAAGTCTGTGGATGAGCAGAGAGAATTACCAAGAAAGGTGAGACAGAAAAGACACTGCACAGAAAACTGAAGCCTGTCCTTTGCAGGAGGCTCTGAGCAAGAAAAGGAGAGGATAAAGCTCGATTCAGAAATGGGAGAACTCCTCACACAACTATTGCTGACCCATGCCGATGATGGGAGATCTGTCAGCACTGGGCTTCATTTTAGAATCAAAAAATCTCCTGTATCAAGTTTTCACACCACTAAAGCTTTGAACACACCAGCTGAGCTTCCCACCAGACCTATATAACCACAGCACTAACTTTCCACCAGAACTCAGTTTTAGGGGAAACAGATGAAATGAGAATTATATTGCTGCACCAGTTATTAACAGCATTATCATTTACATACAATAAGACACCATTTGCCTGATCATCAGTAGAGGTTTATCTATTTGTAGAAAGACAAACAAGCCACAAGAAATCCTAAGGATGGAAGTTCAACTATCGCCATTATTTTGCTTTTGCAAATTTGAGACAGCTCTTCAACACATTCTAGTAATGTAAATGTTTCTTGGGGAGTGTGTGTGCACGTCGTGGCTTTCTGTCACGTAAAATCACTTGCAAGAAGTTTTGTTCTCTGCAACAGGTTTACACAAACTCTAAACAATCAGCTTTGAGAAGAACTTCCATTAAAGGTGTTGATAATTATACACCACCACTTTTCTGCAGGAGCAAAAGAAAATGCTCCAATTATTCATAACATAATAATCATATTCCCATGGCAACATCCAAAGGACAGTACAATCAGCAACAGACCCAAAACCCAGCTAACAATAAAGTTACACAGTACATTCTCTTCCTCCTGCCCCAAACAAGGCAGCAATTAGGTGATGGCTATTCTTTACCTGTCCACCCATGGCAAGAAATATCACCCAGCCAGCGACAACCAAAGCAAACTTTCAATCCTACCACCTGCCTGGCACTGACACGGTGCCACCAGCAGCCATCGCAGGGGCTGACGAGTTTTGCTCACGACATCTTTGGATCTTGCACTTTAGTGAGTCATCTGAAATTCTCTATTTGAATGTGCTCATCAAAAAGATGGTAATTAACATCCACCTGCCAGAAACAAGCACTCTTCATCACATAGGGGTGGGGAGGGAAGGAGAATCATCAATGCTGTTGGGACTCAGGTACACACCGGGCTATTTTGTGAGGCTGCAGTAAACTGCCACCTCCCTGGACTAGAAGCCCATTTTATATACACACACACACGTATACAAATCAGTAGTTTTATATATACATATATTAGAGTATTAAAAGCAAATTTCAAGCTATTTAATATTTTTCTGTCTCTCTGTTGGGAGTTTTATCATAGCACTGCATTTACACCAGAATAACTTGGGAAAGAAGCACAAGCTAAAATTTTAAGTGTGATAATCGGTGCAGTTCTCAGGGGTGCCCTTGGCGAGCCCAGGGGTGTCCCAGATGAGCTTTGCTCACCCCCCAGGGAAAGTCATCTCCTCCTCCCTTCAGCAGTGGTTCAGTAATCCTGGAGCAGCTCGTTAAGAATTAAAAAGGAAGCAGCCGTGTTTTAAGTAGAGAAGCCTCAACAAGAATATTGTAGTTCTGCATCAGTGAGAGCAGCAGACAAATACAGTATTTCCCTGAAACAGGGAGCTGCTGAAGACCAGCTCTCCCCTCCCCAGGGAAAAGCAGCTCTACCTGAGCGTCTCCTGACTGATGTTGTTTCTTCAGCATCTCCAGTAAGCGAAGCTCCACGAAGTCCCCAGTCAGTGCCTTCCGTTTGCATTGGAAATGTGTCCAAGATGAATTTCTTTCTTTGAAAGTTTTTGCTTGTTCAGTCTCCGCGCACAACAGCGGACAGAGAAGCCTTCTATTATTTTATTTCCAACAACCTTTTATGAAAGCTATTTTTGTCCCTCTTTGCTTTGCCCTACCTCCCTAGAGCTTGACCTTCCAGAGACCAAACCAACCCCATTTTTCAAGCTTTTCTCATAGCTCACCTTTACAGCCTCCTGATGCTCTTGGCTGCTGTTCTCTGAACCTCTTGCAGTCATGCCAAACCAAAAGGAAGGTGGTCAAATCCCACCACAAAGCCCAGCAGAGCCACCTGAATCCCAGAGGCATAAAAAGCTGCTTAAATTGACTTTGGTTCCTCCTCACCTCTTCTGCTCCTGCAGGCTCTTTCTGTAGCTCTCAACTACATGGTGGCTGTCCCCGAGGAGGCTTTTTTGCAGCCTGCTTGCAGTTATAAACACTGAAGGTGAGGAGGAAGGCTGTGACTCACCAGGTATGTCTGTAGGGCTCTGTCATCCTCCTCTCATTTTCACTTCATATATCTCTAAGCCGAGCCACTGCAAGGATTTAGTTGTGTTTTAAAACCTGTCTCTCAGCTAACGACAATGTTACACCCTTCACAAAATAAACCATAAATTCTTATTTTGCCATGTCCCCAGATAATGTCCCTGCCCGTGGCAGGTGAGATGGATTGGATGACCTTTAAAGATCCTTTCCAACCCAGATCTTTCTATTATTCTATGATAAAGAAACCTATCTCGTAGCATGATGTAGCAGGGAGAATAACGTAAATTCTACATAAATTAAATACTGGTAAGAAATAAATATTGCATCGTTAACTAAATGCTTCTAATTATCAAAATAACACTTTTCACTTAAAAAAGAACAGATCTAGGACAGGTTCTCCATAGCACATCTGAAATATTCTGAATTTTCAAATGTAAAGAAAGGGAATTTCTTGTTGTCTGCAGCAACTGTAAAATTATTTTACTATCCAAAATGTTCATCCTGCTGTTTCATAGGGATTATGCCTCCCCCCCTGCCCAATCCTCCAGGGAGTAAGCATTTCAACCAGCCATCACTTGTCAGGTATTTATCACTAAGGAGTTTTTAGGGGAACAACCTACAGCTTGGGAGAGCACAGAGGTTATTAAAAAGTTTTCAAACATATGAGCAATAAAAAAAGCTCTCCTTTCAGTGGTTCCTGGATGTTCGACGTGTCCATCCCAGCAGAGGCAGAAAGGCCCTGCCTTGCAGGAGAGCAGGCTGGGGCGGCTGCCTCTGCGCAGGAGGCTCGAGGGGTGCAGTTGTGTTGGAGTAATCCCATGGCTGGGGCCCTTCCTGGGCTAACGAGGTTCCCAGAGGGATTATCCCAGCACAACAGAGCCCACCATGACAACTCCACCCGCAGGGTCTGGAATTTGCAGAAAAGGAGTGGGGTGCGGGGAGAAGGGATTTAGCCACTTTGCAACTATTCAAGGAATGCTCTTGATTTCCTCTTAACAACCTTAGGTTGAAAAACTATCTTCTGAATTATTTTAATTTCTTGGTGCTTCAACTTTATTGTTGGGACCTAACATCTCAGTTAGTAAAGTAAGTGAAGAGACCCTTCTCAGTATTACACCATTTCTCCTTACAAAGCATAGGGAGAGAGGGGAAGTGGCAGCTAAGAAAACATTTATAGTACCTTTATTTAAAAATACATACACCATTTTCAAAAAGTGAAATTCTGAGTCATGACTTTGGTCCCCGTGGCTGCAGGAGTGCATGAGCTAACAAGGGTTAGGAATGGGTGTGCCCAGACAGAAACAGGGAGCACAGTAACCTTGACTTAATCCAACTGATTAAAACATAAATCCCATCCACCTTGTTTCATTGAAATTATTTTTGAGAAAAAAAAAAAATTAAAAAAAAATCACTCTTTCTAGCATTTCTGTACTCATACAACTATCAAACATTCACATTCTGAGGTAGAAAACATCATTTCTGCTCAAAGTATCTCTGAAATCTGAACTGTATTCCAATGCCCCCAAAACTGCATTCAGATAAAACTGCAACTTGGTGTGGGGCACCCACAACACCAAAGGGCTTCTCTATCAAAAAGAGGAAGAAATCCACCGGCATATTCTTCCTTTTCTTTCTCCTCCCTTCCACTCAGGCCATCCCTAGCAAGCCTCTCCACCTTAGTGAAAGGGCAAAAGCATGACAAGGTAAATAAAATGCATGTGGCTGTCAGGTCTATACGGCATTTACTGTCCTCTCACACCATGGTCAAGAGGATGCTGCCCTTGGTAGAGCCCACAGCATGAGGTGTTCCTCCACCCAAACCCCTCCCCATCCCTTCAGGTGCTCCAAACCAACCTGCTTATGAGGTCAAGCAATGAAAGTAATCTTTCATTTATTTCTACATGGGTTCAGTGATCCCATCAGTCAAGCAGCGCTGCTGACAACAGCAGTGGCAGCAAAGGGACAGGAATACCTGGAGCCATTACTGGCTGCACATCCAACAGTGATTTACCTAACAGTGAGCAAAACAACACACTGGGTCATACAGGCTTGGGCATTACCCCTCCCAGCACACACACGCAAAATAAATAATTCAAAAAATAAAAACAATTTGTCCTGGTGACTCAGAATCTCCAGTGCTTGAAGAAAGCCCTGCTTCTGTAACACTGCATCACTGGCTTCAGATCTATTCTCATGGGTCTCAGGCTCATGACTCAACCATTTTCCCCTCTATTTGCTCATGCAGTTACCCATCAAGAAGTTACTGCCATTTGCATGCATTGCAGGGTCTGGCTAAAAAGCAAATCATCTAAAGAAATTAACAGAACTGGGGAATATTAAATAAACGAACATTGTTATTTTCCTTGGAAGTCTACAGAAATTACACCTCATCGATCTCTCTGGTCAAAGACCATGTTGCTTACCACAAGCATTTCTGATGTTAAGATTGCAATGATGCTCAGCAACTGTTTTGGAAATATCAGAAAAAAAGCATCTTGGAGAAACACGCCTCATGCACCAGCCACTTTATTTGCTCAGAGTGTTCAGCGGGTTAAGCTCATGATGTTAACCTCAGAGAAGTTTTATTCAATTTCTAACTCACTTCTAAGACTGCTGCTATTTTTTCAGACCTAGAAAGGAGTTTCTGCCCCAGAAATCTGATAATGCCTTCAGCAAAAAAAATACCCCATGCCACAGACACGTCTGTCTTTGATAAGCTTCTTGTCTTTATTTGCAGCATCCCTGAAGACCTCACGCAGTGATTTTTTTTCAAAAGCAAGGAATTGAAGCCTTGCCCATGAGCTCCTCACCACCTTTCCTTTCTGCTGAAAGGCCAGGCAGCCACTGAACTTTTATGTTGTGTACTTGCTGTACCACTCGCCTGGACTTCCAATTTTATGTCCATGTCACCCCAGGCTTGCAACGCAAGTTTGCCTTTGGTTTGTAGGTAACAAAACCATCTGCCATTCCTTCTAGACAGGGAAATTGAACATGCAACATTTAATACTTTATGTTGTACCTCAGACATGAGCTAGCGGAACAGCCTAGAGCAGAACTACAGTCACCTCATTTATTTGCCAGGAGAAAGCTTAGCATCAAAAATTCCATCTTGCACGTACAGCATTAAAGATCCCCTAAACCCCATCGTACATTATCTTGTAAGCAATAACAACTCCTTTTATAGGAGAGCACAGCGAAGAAGAGAAATTCTCAGATACTGCTCTATCAACAGCAAGAGAAATCAGCAAAAGAAAGTTTAGCAATACTCAGTTCTCTAACCACTAAATCACTCTCCCCGAGTAAGATTCAACAGGCCATGTAACAATAAGCCACAGTGAAAGTAAACGATTTAAGGAATTCTTTAAAAAAGTAAATAATTAATAATAATAAAAATATTTTTTAAAAAGTGGTTTGTCACTCTGCATTTAGCCCTGCATCTGATTTACATTATAATCAATACAGTTTTCATTAAGGAAATTACCTTCTCTAAAAAACTTTGCCATGTCAGCATCATAGAAATATAGTTCCACACCATATGGTTTAAGGTTTTCTCCTTTCCCTCTCTGTGCACAGATAAACGTGTACTTGCATAAGCTCAGGCTGGCGTACAAGAGCTAAATAAAGAATTCAGAAAAATTAGGAACAGTGGAAATTTTAACCCATCAATTTGTGATCATGAAAAATTCTAATCTATTCCATGCAATAGTACACTAGGCACACCCAAGGGAAGCTCTGAAGGATGCAAAATGCCCTACAATAACACACACAGAAAAAGAACATTCACAGGGATTGGATGCACAGTGAAATGTTCCCTTATCCAACATTCATCCGAAACAAAGGGTATCATCACTACACCAAATCACTAAGACATAACCTTCAAGCAAGTTGAAAGGCTCTCCTATAGAAATCACATTTGCCAGAATCAAAATAATTCACAGGAAAACCTTGGTAATGCTTGGATAAGAAGTAGGTTCAAGTGACACGCACTACCCACCGTGCCAGCTCCCCTGATGGCTACCACGGATTTAAAACACCTGCCAAGCTAACGCACTTTCCAGGATCCTCTTGCACCTACTATGGCAAACACATGGCCAACTGATAGGAACTGGTTGCCTTCTGGAGGTTTAATCTGGGCTGCACTGTCCCTGGCTCCGAGTCCTCTGAGAAACCCAACCTGTAGATGATGGTGTGAAATGCCGAAGGGAGAAAGCCGCACCTTTGCACACTACGTGGTATTACGGTCTCTACAGCTGGCACTGCTGCCAGGCAGGGCAGAAGCCCCAGCTGGGAGTCCACAGGTCTGCTTCTGTGGGACCACAAGATACGTGCGGATCATTCATAAACTCGCATGCTCAGGTTTCAAGCTTATTAGCTCATTTTTCCTACAAAAGCCAGGTTCAAAGGAGATTTTGGTACAACGTGGCCGGAACTAAACACTGCCTTAGAAGTTACTGGGCTTTAAATTTGGGCTTCTCGTTAACACAACGTCCACGACAGAAGATAAGGGATCACCTAGTAAAAATTACTACACAATTTAACTTTTCCTGCTTTAAGATAAACAGAAGTTTCTTAACATCATGCACTTTGGGATGTTTTCTGCCCTGATACGTTTCAGCAAATTCATTAACCAGGGCCATTTACTGGCAACGTACAGTACTGTGCATCATCAGGATATTCTATCAGCATCTTATAGTATCATAAGCTATGGAAACCTCAGAGAGTGAAATAACTTCCACACACAATTTATAATATACTCTGAAGAGCTTATAAACACTCAGACGTGGTTCAGTTTTTTTTCTTCTAAGCTTTCTTGCTATAAATGATTGACCGTAGCTTATGTCAATACTGCCTCGAGAATGAGCTGTCACCATAGAAACAGTGACAGCAGTGAAGTCCTTCCTCCCTCTCCTGCACACAAAAGTCCAGGAACAAACACATTCTTGTTATTTCTTAGATAGCATGCATACACTGTAAAGTCCTGAGCAGAACTCTGAGGGTTCAAGACTTTTCTTTTGGTTGTAAAATGCAGTATTTTATATCCAGCAACTCCTGCTCTTCCCTCCATGTAAAAAGCTCTCTAACTTTGGAATTGCAAAGCTGCTTGTCAAGCATTCTGAAAACAAAAATAGATGAGCAGCACACGTAAAGGAATTATAATCCATGTTTATTTAAGTTAGATATAAATATAGGTAGGGAATAGGAGCAGGTTTCTTGAGGGAGAGAAGGAGAACAAGAGTGAAATTTTACTTGTGCTGCAAAGCGCCTCAAGTTCCTGTACTCTTCATTATTACAGTCTTCAGACTGAGTCACCAACATCAAATCAAGTTATCTGTACTACACGACTGAGTCTCCAGTGTGTGGAGTTTAGCTCAAAATCCTCAAACATGAGCTTGCACAGGTAACAGAGCAGTTAATGCCAATGCTGCTGGAGAATCAGGCATTACTATGGTAATTTTCCAACACAAATTTTCCAACACAGGAGTATGTTTACAAGCTACAACTGAAGGCTTAGAAGATGAAAACAATTATTTTACAGGCACTTTTTGGGTCTCTTAGAGAAGTTAGGATGAACTTGTTCGTGACAGCAATTTTTTTTTCAAAAGAAAATGAATGGGATGTTAAAAATGTACATTTGCCTTTTTTTTCCTCCCAAGAAATAGATACAGCAACATTTTATTGTGAAAAAAAATTTCAATCTAAAAATATAGCAACAAATGGTCACAATCCCATCCCTTCTTTTTAACTTCCTTCCCTTTCTGAACCCCTGCATTAAGGCAACGCTCTCATACGGTCACTAAAGGTTTTTTTGACATTGCAGAAGGCTGAAAGGAATATTTCTCTCTCTCGCTTGCATTCAGCAAGCCCGAGCACAAGAGGAGCTATTCAAGCCGTGATGGAGTGCCTCACAGAGACTGCAATATGTTCCCAGTTGGCAAGCAGCGATCTGTTTGGACAGTGAGCCCAGCCATCCCCCAGCCATCCCCTCAGCAAACAGCAGCATTCCTGCGACTCCACGGCAAGGAGCTCTGCGGGCCCTTGTCGAGGGCTCCTGCAACCCGTCAGGTTCGGGCTCCAGAACAAACACCGCTTTGTGTCCTGCTTACAATTCGATAGGCTTCACTGAAAGAAAAACCCACCAAAACCCGCTGTCTCCCTCCACTCAGCATTAGGTCTGGATCCAAAAAAATATTCAAAAGCTGAAAAACAAGGAGGAAATGCCATGGAATTATATTTAAGTGTATCTTTAGTGGCTTAGACTTCTGGACAATATTACAAATCTGCCTTTGGATACTTAGGTGGTTCCTAATGCTATGGCTTTTTGAATTTTTCTAAAGCAAAAAAACCCCGCCTAAAAATCACCAAGTGCAAACAGATAGGAAAGTACAAGTGCTGCTACAAGTTAGCAGTGGATTTAAGAACTAAAACACCACCATGGGCCAAAGCAACAGCAAGGGGCAGCCTCTATACAGCACCACCAGCCCATGGTGAGAGCCTTCCCTAGACCTGTAAATGGTTGCAGAGCTTCTGCCTCTCCTGACCACATCTGCTTTGCGATCCAGCACCAAGGCACTGACACACAGTGGTCAGCCCCCCCCACCAGCCAGGAGTCAGGAGCACCCGTTCTGGCAGAGGGGAAGGCACGAGGGCTGTGACTTCACATCTGCATCCCTTCCCTTCGCTCCACCTTGCTGGGGCCTTGCAGGAACGGACCCGGCCTTCATCCCAGTCTCTGGTAATAACCTTGGCTCCTGCTGCAGGGAGCTGAGAAGTCCTTCCCAATACAAAGAGAGTGACATAGGGCACCAGGCCTCCAAGCAATCAGTGGAAGTAATTAGCTTTCTCTTCCCGACCTGTGCTCCATCTTGACTATTACTGGTTTGCCCCTGTGGAATTCATTAACACAACCCTAACAGAGAGACCTGCAACTTCTACGTACTTCATCGAACTCCCACTTCAAATAGAATCAAATAGTGGCCGATTCAGTAATAGAAAGAAAACCAAAACTACAAAATTACAGAAGAAAAACGCCATTTGAACACACTTGGTCAAGCTACAAAGCCGAAGAGGCATAGTCCTTGTCTCACTTCATTCCCATGTCCTGTCCCAAGTCTGATGCTCATCCCCAGTGCATTTAGTAGCTGTGCTGGAGGTGGGAGTTTTGGGTTTGTGATTTGTCCTTTGTTGGGATTTGAGGAGGGGACAAGTGCAGAGCTTAAAACCAGAAGAGGTTTTTTAGTGTGATATACCCCAGTTCAAGAGGAACCACCAGTTTTGACACAACTACATTTGGTCTTACGGGCAGTGTCAGGAGGTATCAGATTAATCAATCAAAATTACCCTTTGAAATCTCTGAATTTAGGAATCTCTAGACTTCCTCCTCCATTATACCTGGGCAGCATTAAGTCAGACCTCTGCTACTGCTTCCAGGTCACAGCCCATTGCTGGCTTCCATCAACCACGAACAGCCACGTCCACTCATCTCCTGCAGCTGGAGAACACTCAGTGCACGCAGTCTTTGGAGAATTGCGCTGTCAAATCCCCAAATCCCTCGAGCTCAGGAATGGTTAATGTTACCCCACTGCCACCCTGCCTGGGTTGGGCAAGATACAGCCTCTCTGCAAGTGTGATGGACAGAATGGAGAGAAGGGACTGCAGGGACCTGAAAGAGGGGACAAAGGCAGCGCTCCACGAGGGAAGATGAAAGATTGAGGAGGATAAGCAAAGACCCAGCAGAAGCCGAGAGGACTCAAAGCCATGTGGCACACACAGCTTGAGGCACCTTCTAATGAACTCCTTGACACACTTATTCAAGGAAGCTGGGTAAATTCCTTCTCTGAAGCTTCAAAAGGCATCATGCAGTGTAAGGATGAGCAAGAGGAAAGAGAAAAATGGGAACCTTGAAACTCATGGGATTTTTTTCATTCCCCTCCCAGTTTCCAAGGTTGCTCGCTGGCAGTGATGTGTCTCTCAGGTCCAGCCCTCCACCCCTCAGCAGAGCTTCATAAACGTTAGGAGGAGAGCTTGTATGCATAGAAAAAGTTTGTATTTACACTGCAATAACACACCACTCACCATAAGCCTAAAAATGAAGCCCAACCAAGGGGCACTCTCTAAATGAGGGGGATGGGGGTCTCTTTAAACTTGAAGTGCAACAAAATTATACCACAGAAACTCTGGGACATTATTCAAACCATCCACATGAATAAAACATCCCACTTTTGCCAAGTTTTGTTCAAGCTGACTTCAGCTTTCTGCTTAAACAAACCTCAGGCAATACTGACATCATTTGTAGCAGAGGCAGCATATTATTTAAGCTTGAAATCTGAGGGTGTTGGGTAGATCACCAAATAAAGAGTTGATTTTTTCATCTAAAGAATCTCAAATGACCTGACTTCAAAGGCAGGATTTAGACTTATTAAGCCAAGGGAAAACAAACATCTTTAATCTCCATACTGACATTAAACTCAAACAGAAAATAACTCTGGGAAAAGCCCTTTATCATCAGACTACTACACTGAAACAGGGGAAAGGTGGAAAAAACCACCACCATACCTCTTCACATTATTCTACATGAATGCCTGTCACACAGGGAAGGTTACCTAGTTCCTCTCTTCCTGCTATCTTTTTACATTCCATTTTACTCAGCTTTTCTTCAAATGTGAAGTTATGTTAGGCATTGAGCCCAGATGAGCACGCTCAAACACTAAGAATTTACTCTAGGGCAAATATGGACATTTAGATACACATGCAAGCACCTAAGTTAGCTCTCTTGTGCACCTCAGGGCTGCTGTGCTTTTTAACTAAGAAAAAGTTTTGCACAAGAAAGAAGTCTGGCAGCACCAAGCGATAGGTTTTGGTCCTGGAGATGTGAAATTGGACCTGAAGCCGTATTTCTAGTACAGGATTTGACACTGCTTGTTCCTCACCTTTGAAAGTACACCATGAGACTAAAAACCACATGTGTGTCTAAAAAGGACATGCCAAGATCAATGATAATCTTCTCCATTTCCAAAGCAACAGCTTTCAAGAACCACCCAGAAACTTAAGATATGTAATAGTCCCCCAAAAGAACAGAGCGCGTAGAGGAGGAAACCACATTCTTTACCATAGGAACACTGCCACCAAATGATGTGTGTTCCAGACCTATATAGGTGACCCTCTGCCACTGAGATGAAAGAGGCCCCAGGCTTAAAGGCAGGAGCAATTTAACCATGAAGAATAGGAAAATAACATTCATAGCAGGAAAGAGACCAGAAATTGCTAGAAATGACTAGATTAAATCAATTTGGAGGAATTCCAATCCAGAACCCCAGGCAGCACATACATCCTTCACCTGGGCACTGGAAGGTAAGCAATCTGAAGAAAGCTGTTGCAAGCTTCAAAACTCAAGACTTACCAAAACATACCTGCAAGTAATAACGCGCCGCCGCGTTTCATTTTTAAACAAAATCAGTGCCCTTCTTTTGAAAAGGAATATCGGGTTTCCTGCTGAATAACTTGAGGGAGCCTCATTATTTTTAGCTTGCTAAGTGAACCTGTCAATCTACTTACAGAAATACATACAATTAGTCTGATCCAGCAAGATGCCCAACACAGGTAACTCAGAAACCCGAGTGACTCAGGAGGGTGCCGACGGTATCTCGCCAGTACAGGGTTACGTGCACTGCGTGCAGCTTCAAATTACAAGGTGACAGAAATACAGCATTCCATCTGTACGTCCAAGTGCTCCTCTGCCACATAACCACTGAAACACTCATCCCAGTTTGGTTTGACCGTTGCAGGTTGTCATACATGAAGTCACACCCACTTCACACATGGTGATGTGCAGAACTGTGTCACCCCTGGAGAGGAAAGCACAAGGCCATGTTTTTTACACACGGTTTTCTACCAGTAACCTAGACCTCAAAGCAAAGCTGTGTGTAAAACCTGGCTTGTCAACACATTTAGTCCTCTGTAGAAGATGTGAACAAGCCCTGGGGAGTCAAGGAGCACACAGAGCTGATCTCTCATCCTCTTTGCAATGTAAACCATAGACCAGCTCAGGTTGATTAGAAGAACAGTACATTCCCTTGAAAAGCACGCGGTGTTTGAGGAAGCTTTGGAACCCTTCTTCCTATTCACCTTCCAATTGTAATTGCAAAGAGCTCCGGCCTCCACAGGGCAGATGATGACAGAGAAGCCATTACTTAGCAAATGCAACTTGCTCATCAAAGTCACTCAGAAATGCACTGGGAAGGTGCCTCAGAAGCAGCCAGCAAAGGCATTACACCTTAATTTAATCTGCAGGCTTGAGGACAATTCTGGGTAGCTGTCTGAATTTGACTTGCCTAATTAAGAGTTTCAGAAAACAAAATGCATAATGCTGCTGGGTGGAAAGCACTTAAAAATATTATTGAATGGAACTTTTGCATATTTATGGACAGAAGTAGATCAGCTGTAGCCAGAATGGAAAACCACCCACACTCCAAACCCCTCCTTCAAAACATCGAGCTGGGAATTTGTGATGTATAACTTCTGAAAGATCTTCAAGGAAATAGAAGCCGGGGTTTAACTACAACCTGTGCCTTTATCCAGATGTAAAAAAATAGCTTTTGTAACTACAGGAAAATTCATTACTACAGAGAATACTGAGGATATGGACTAGACAGATCCAGACCCTTTTGAGGGGTGCACAGCAATATGATGGCAGGCAACAGACACAAACTGGAACATGGGAAACTGCAATCAGATACAATGAGGAAATTATCCCATCCCTCTTTTTCCTTTCTTTCTATTAAAATACACCATAAGGGTGATCAGATGCTAGAATAGGTTGCCCAAAGCAGTTCTGGTATCTCTATCCTTGGAGGACTTCTCAGCTGGAGAAGTCCCTGAGGAACCTGCTCTCTGTGACTGGCTTTATGTTGGACAGGATGGCCTTCAGAGATTTATCCAACTTCAATTATTCTATGATTTAACTCTGCAGCAAAAGTGATTTAGTTCTAATGCTGAAGCCTTGGAAGTGCTCTCTGTAAAAGCTTCTTAAAAATACAAAAAAATTAACAAAGACATCCAAATAGCATGAGATACATCATAATTATCAAAAAAAGTTTACATAATACAAGGTTTCTGCTGATGTCTGTTAAATGAGTTACGGTCTGTTAATTACTCCACTTCATGGCAGTCTGCTTCTTATGAATACACCAAGCATGAAAAGAATGCGAAGAATATCAGGTAGAAAACACCTGGAAATTTCTTCTGCCACACTTTGTTTCAACACTTCCCAATACTATGTGAATTATTTATATACATATTAAAAAAAAAAAAAAAAAAAAAGATAGAGAAATGCCTAGGAGTACCAAGCAAAGTCCTGTAAGAATTTTTGAGATATTTCATTTTTGGAAGCTTAATCCTGCTACCTGTTAAGTTTTCCTCCAATGTAGGCAACACTAAGGGTAAAGCAGCTTTTCTTTTGAAAGTGTTGCTTTTAAACAGTCAGTGTCTTTAACAAGAGTTCCTAAAACTGGTGGGTCACTGTTGATATGATCAAACAGTGCACAATTATTTAATGAGGTCCACTGGATAAAAACTACCCGGCCTGAATTCATCTTGGAACAGAGAAATTGGTTTTGCTTTATTTCATTTTAAGACTGCTGTTATGAAAGCCTATTAAGAAAGATCTTTTTAAGCTCCCAACAGTATAGCTGCATACTTTGTACCACTGCTACTCATGATCAGCATTAAAATCATTATAATCAGATACTTTCTGGGCTTTAGGGAACCATGCTCTACCATCTGGGGACTGACCATGCTGGCGTAGATCAGGCACAACTCCATTGATGTCGAAGGAATGAGAATTATAAAATTATCAAAACTAATCTTACAGGCCATGTTTTGCTACTTACTAATTTGAAAATATTCCAGATGTCTTCATTTTCAATAACGAAGAGGCCAAATTCTGAAAAAGCTCTTAACAAACAACAGCTGCTAACCAGGAACAGTTTGCAGGCAGCAGGAGTTCCCCAGGAACCGCCTGTATGGGCTGAAAGCATTTAATAAGGAGCCCTACCCTTGGTTCAGGCAGGCACTTTGGCTGTGTGCATCCTCTCCTGCCTGAGCATCTCTCGGAACACTCAAGCTCCGGGCAGCTGGTAGAGAAAACTACCTGCAAACCTGGGGAGGAGTGAGCCTTTGTGGAGATCTACTAATGAACCTTTGTTTAAGGAGTTTGTTAATTGATTTCTGCAGCCCCTAAAAGGAGGGGATTTTGCTTGTCAGCTTCACATTGAAGTACCTGTCATTCCTTAGAAATACTTGGCTGTTTATGGAGGTCCTCCACAACTGCATCAACCAAAATGCACGACAAACCGTACTACAAAATAAACACGATCTCATGAGCCAGAGTCGAGACCAGACTAAGAAGATCCAAAGGGTTTAAAAGTTTGCCATTACCAAGTACCTGTAAAACTAACCACCTTGAGATGGATCCAAATCACATTTGTTCAATTACTCCTGTATATAAAGAAGTTTTTTTCTCTACCCAAATTTTCTAATGCTTGGGACTGTTTCCAATGCAAGCAATTCAAGTTCATCTCTGGGGAATAATATATTAACTATCCTCAACTTAATTTTCTTGAAATTTACTTCCATGATAATACTGTGAGGACTATAACTCTAGAAGAGGTGCTCTAGATGATTCCAAGCTTCCAGAAACTAAAATCAAACTCCAAACCTGGTAAGTGTGCCGACTGGATCGAAGTATCTTCTAGTCAGAAGAAAACACTACAGTCCCAGCAGCATAAGATAACACAGGCACACACAAATTAAGCCAGAAAAGGAGGTGTGAATATGCTTCATTATGAATGTTAAATAGGTCAGCGGTTACTAAATAAATGGCATTACTAAATCAAAGGCATTCAGACTCCCAGCCACACCAACAAACCCATTCTCAAGTGTCGGGATACAAGCACAGCTCAGGAACAGTTGGAATTGAGTCTTTGATCAGCAGTTTCCCTCCGAGTTGAGTATTTCTCTGGTTTGTGTCTATGGCGTGCACAAGATGCTATTTTTTGTGTTAAGCAAAAGCTCCATCGTAGAGTGCTGTTTAAAAAGGTAACAATATCTCTTTTAATGATGCATCATAAAAAAGTATGAAGTTACCAATGATGGTCTGTACTGGGTTAGCACCATTCAGTGCCATCTATCTGCACCCCCAGTCCAGCTCAGAAAGTCATGTTACTGGCTAGGTACAAGTTAGGAGAGCCACATAAGAGTTAGTTTGCCCAGCAGGAATATTTAATGCATGTGAAAAATATTCAAGCTCTTATAAAACACTTCTGTTTCATTTCCTGGTTTTTACCGAGACATGGAAGAGGACGATTTGCAATCATCTTGCACATGTGGCAGCAGGCGCATTTCCAAAGCAAACTGGCAAAGCATGATAGAAGAAGACAAGCAAATCACAGGAGCTGTGGAAGCTGTTAGATGTTGGAGTTATCTCTGTGACAGAGCTGCCTGCAACAGGCCAAAGAGAAAGGCAGTAAATCCAGCAGGTGCAGTTTGACAGTTGGGTTGAAGGTTGTCTCCATCCTGCCACTGGTCCCTGGATAGGGCTTCTTTTTAGTAGGGAAAATAAAATAAAATATAAAAATTAAAATCAGAAAACCACCCAAGATGCTACCCACAGACAGCAGTCAGAACTGATTATGCTTTTTTCAGATACAAAAAAAACCCAAAACAAAACCCAAAGAACAAAACCAGGTGAATTTTCAGCCCTCTCCTAAAAAGTAGTCTTCCTACAAGTGGTACCACAGAACACACACACTGTATTGTTCTATAGGAAAATTATTTAAAGCTACATTATTCCCCTAATTTCTATTTATATTAAATCACCCTTTGTAAAAATGGGAGTAAGTACAGAAACACTTTTTCAAGACATGACCATTTATTTTTACACATACACACGTGGGAGAAAATTATCTACACATTTTTCAAAATAAGTAAAGGCTTCTCCTTGGGTATTTTAAAATTAATCTTGTTTATTAATGGCTGTCTTTTGAATGAGCAAGGCTTTTAGTTATGTCAAAGCTATTAACAGTGACAGTTGCACATGAAACAAATTAAATATTCAGCAGTCTCATTCCAGTGCACTTCTGTCGATCTGCAGAATGTTTACCAGCCACCTTGTCTCTCTCTTTTGTAAATAAAAAGGTATTTTGGCATTTATTATAAAAATCTCATTTCAGAATTTCAGTGTAGATTTTATGCAAATACTTATGACATATGTAAAGAATTAAGAGATTTGCGCTGTTGTAGAAAATCATGGCAAGAGCACGCAGTTCCTAGGAACCATCCCCACTTCATGTTTAGAATTCCTCAGATGGTTGAGCATCACCATTTTGGCATCAGGGCAACAGTAACTAAAGTCTCAAGTCCGGTTGTCTTGCAAGAAGAATAGTATGTGACCACTTTGATTTCAAAGCCTTTCAGACCATCCTTATTTCATAATGTTTGATCTACAAAGAGATTCCATTTCTATTGGAAATCGAAAGATTCTGTTTCTTATTAAAAAAAAATAATCCATAAACATACACAAGCTGTTCTAAAGCACAATGCATTGTATACTACACATTATTACTTACAGGAAGCAGGTGTTTAATGGAAGAGAAAAATCTAGGGTCTTAAGAGTTCAATAGGTGTTCAAGTTCCCTTTTGTATTAATTGGCATTTTCATCACATTCTAACTACATGCTGTGCACGCGTATGTGATCAGTATGCATTGCAGTTGTGTATTTCATATCATGGGCAGAGTGAGAAAATCAACAGCACTGCCCCAAAAATCCAGAACGCAATGAGATCAAGAAAAGCTAGAGGAGCGATGCTAGATACAGAACCAGACAGACAGCATGGAAAAGCGTGAGGAGTGGGTGATTTCAGCTGGTGGTTCTGGGTTACGCACTGTTACAGCAGCAGCTACAGTTCTACTTTAACCTGACTTGTCTTGCAGTTTCTAATAATCAGCTTGAATTTCAGGTAATGTGAACCAGCCTGCTAAGTAAGATACCTTCATAGTATGTCACTCGAGATAATGGACCCATTGAAATAGGTGCAGTGAAGGCACATTTTTTTGTTTAACTTGATTGGCTCAAAAAAAGGTGAACTGCAGGACCACTTTCAAGCAGTGTGCAACATCTCCTACACCAGCTCTGCACAGACATGCAAACTGGTATGTTTTTATGTAGATGGGATGTGCATACTGTTTTTGGAGTCATCTCAAATGGGGCTGTTGAGTCACCATCCCTGGATGCGTTTAAAAGCCGTATAGATGTGGTGCTTGCGGCTATGGCTTAGTAGTGGACTTGGCAGAGGAGGGTTAATGGTTGACTCAATGATCTTAAAGGCCTTTTCCAACCTTGATGTTGAGGATTCTAAATAGAAATAAGTTTCTAAGAATTTTATAAACAATCTCTCCAGTGATCACACAGATCCTCAATTCTGGCTACTTGCCCGAGGAGACTGGAAAGAGAGAACACAATTCTACAGAGCTGTCACAAAACCCAAAGAACAGCCCAAGTTTGAAAGCAGATTTGAAGATTAAAAATTAACAGGATTAATACACCAAGGAAGTGGAGAAGAAGCCATTAAAACTTTTTGTACTATTTCTAATTTTCTCCTAATTAGAGAAGCCTGAATATTACTGATTATTCCTCAAAGAGCTTGCACATGCATCTTGCAACTTGTCATTCAACTAAACGGATTACTGAAGGCAGAATGATTTAATACACAAATAATGTCTGTAAATCTTTTACATCCAAAAATAAAGGGCCCCAAAATCTTGTGCTTCCCTCCTCACCAGGAGGGTGAATCCCTACAGGCATCGAAACCACTTAGCACACAGCTAAGCAAACCAGTTATGCTTTTTTTAGATACAGTGATTAGGGTCTATGACATTGAAATCTTCATTAACATAACGTATTATACGTTATATATATATAGGCACATGAATGCAGACCTAAAAATCACGTTAAGAGAAAGATACTTTTCTCTTGCCTAGGACGTTACAAAGCATCTTAATAGAACATTTCTTGCACTATCAATTGTTAGAGGGAAAACAGTGCTCTCAACCCAAGATCTCTTGCAAGTCTATTACGCTGGCTGGCTTAGTACAGTAAAGAGAGAGTTTATCTGTTGCCTCTTGTTGAACCTATGTAACCGACCTTGTGGCATGCTCATCCACCCCCACAGACTGCAACAAATGTTGCCGTGGTCTGTCTTTTCAGCTTTCCATCACCAAACACAAGAAATCTTGAACCAAGAAAAGGATAAACTGAGGAGATCTGCCAACAAGTTGATTTTCTACTTTATTGCTCTAATGGTTTAGGTCAGTCTTGATCAAAGTATTTGCTGGCACACAGCTAAGAAATTTTTTTTTTTTTACAGTTATAACGAGCTGCTGAAGGAAAAGAAAAATCAAAGGTGTAAACAAAACCACAAATGTTTAATGAATGTCTGGTATTCTGAAGCTGGACTTCACTGAATGCATTTTTCCTTCAATGTAAACCATGGTCCTTGATTTTTAATACTTGCATGAATCTATAAGCATGCATCTAAAGCTTCCACTTTGTATTCTGAACTGACCACACAACAGAGATACAGACCACAATCCACTATCAGGTTATAATCTCAAGACGACGTGAAGAAGTTGTAGAAACCAACCTCACTGAACTTTTAGAAAGAACAAAATAGCTTCAGAGATGCATTTAAGGGATCCCACGTTCTTAACACAAGGAAAAACCAGACAAGTAATAAAAGGATTTAAAAGCTGCAGTCTAACTTCCTTATTTTTATTATTATTATCGTCATTAAACAATCTCATTACCAGCTTATGCTCCAAGTCAAGCAACTGTTATTGTTTAAAATCTTACATTATACTTTAAAAAGAAATGCATATAAAGCTTGGCAGAATAATAAAGTAAAATCTTAATTTTCTGGATCCTATCTGTATGCATTAAACACACAATCTTTTTTTTAAAGTTTGTTCTGAAAACATTATTCTAGAACAGTTAAAACATCAAAGCTAAATGACCTTATTAGTAAGGCTGAAACAAAACCATGGGCAGTAGACAAAACCCTAACAACTTTAGAAAAAAGCATATGCAAGAAACAACTGTGTTTTTAAAGAAAAATAAGTCTTCAAGCTCCCAAGTGCTCTCGTGGATAATAAGTTAATTGCAAAACAACCGTAGCTCTGCACTTACTGGCATCAGTTAGATGTCAGAAGGCGGCCAGAGCGTTACAGACATGCTGCCTTCCAGTTGCACACACTCTCCCATTAAAACTTTCTGTATGTTCAAAATGCTGACAAGGCTGCCGAGGAGGGCAGCTCTCGCAGAAACGGGTTAATCCAAGCACCTCAGAGGATGCAGGATATTGCCTCCAGTACATATTTACCATGACAGCTGGTCCCGCTCACTCATATTCCTTCTTGAAAATAGAGGTCTCTAAACCACAACATGAAAGACCACCTGCAGACAGTCTCTATTTTCTGCTAACTTTAAAATGAATGCTTTGTTTGATACTGTCCTGTTTTGAAACAACATACTTTTGTCTCCCCAGTCATGCTTCTGAAGCCTTCAGTTAACAAGTTTGAAGGACATAATTTTACTGCATTGCTGAAGGAACGCAGCAAGTTATCCTGGTAACCTGAACATCGACAAACAATTGAAATTATAAAACCTGCAAGCAGGAATAACCAAAAAAATATTTTCACATAATTTTGTTTCCGACTATCACTTCAGGTTTGGGTGGGGTTTTTGTTGGGTTGTTTTTTTTTTTTCTTTTTCTTTAACAGATATCTGCATTATTCAAACTTTATTAACAGCTGCTGAAAAAGTTCAAGGTGAGGGAAAAATGACCATGCTGAAAGACAGTTTCTTTCACCTTCTCTTCTGACAAGGCTCTCGGCATTCCCGTGCCAACTGCACGTCTGGCGAGCGATAGCTATCTTGGCTGCTGCGATGAAAGCAGGCAGCGCATTTGATCTGCTGAGAGCTTCGCCTGGGTATTGTCCCATCGATCCCACCGGAGTCACTGAAGCAGTTACCCACGGTGTCCCCCAGCATCCCACCAGCACTTTCCCATGCAGTGTTCGTAGGTTGCAATGTGACTCCAGACCTCGTTTGCCTGAGAATTTTTTGGTAGCCCAGCTTTTGTCGCGACACAAAAGTCCACGTCAGAAAGCTCTTTCGGTTTTCCTCTGTTTTGCACTCTCAAGATTTTATGAGAAACAGGTTGGCTTTAGATCACATGCCACCAAAGCACCCAAAAATTCTCAGCCTGTGAAACTAAAACATTCTTTACACCTTACCTGTATTGTATTTAAGTGCTGGAGTATGATGGCTAAACCCTGGCCACTCTAGAAAATGAAGTGCCTATTTCCAAAGCAGGTGGTTGGAAAGCAGTGGCTCCACCTCCTTCCACAGCACTCCCCAGCTCACACCGACAAAGCCCCAGGTAGAGGAGCTGAGGAAGGACCGAGCATCTCGACCAGCTTCCCACAAACCCCATCTTTGTAACGGCCTCAATCCAGATGCATCCCATCGAATCTTTTGCTGTGGTGCCCATGAACACCCTCATCCACGCCTCCCATTGTCAGCACGCTCTTTGGGACACCCTTACCGTTATGGAGGGAACCAAGGTGACTCGATGTCCACCTCCAGTAACTGCCTGAAGTTATATGAAACATGGAAAGTCTTCGCTTGTTCATCACCCAAACAAATGAACCAGAAGTAAAACTGTCTCAGTTATTTCATTTTAGGTTTCCTGGAGCCCACAGATTTTTCAGATTCATTGGATTTCTTAACTTCTGTGCTCTTCATTTCTTTCCCACAAATACACTTCCAGTGACACATTCAGTGACAATGGTTGGTAGCTTAATGCAAAAACAGGGTCTCAAACTTATTTGCTCCTAAGGCACAGAGACCAAGTATCTGAGAAAACTCTCCAAAAAACCCAAAAATCTGAGAAATTGAGCAAGCCTCGGCTTGTTAGTCAGCTGAGAAAAACATTACTGCAGGGACATTGGAAATGAAATTATTGTCTCTGTGCTTTGATGTGCAGAGAAAAGTATCCTTCTGTCTTCCAAAAAACTAACTATGATCATCCTCAGCTATTCAATACCTTGCATTTCAACAAGGAGGACCGTTCCCTATTTTTAACAAATAACAGAAATAAATCCAAGCTCTATTTCTGAAGTGTCTGAAGACATGTGCCTCCCCCAGCTCGCCACAAAGCCCCCACTGCTCTCCCTCCTCCCTTCCTCTTACTTCAAAGGCCAACGACCTCCCCAAGGCAGTATCCTTTCTGATTCTAGTGAATATATTTCAGTGTCTTCTATTATACACAAGTTTAATTGTAAACAAGTTATTGTAATCACAGGTGCTTCTACTGAGAACCAAAATGTGAAATAACAAATTGACTTCTGGAGGTGATGAAAGAAGGGAAACGGATTCTCACTGTCCAGAACCTCCCGCTATTTTGCCGTAACATGTATAATTTCCCATATGGAAGTTAAGCAACAGTTCTACTGTTCTCAGGGAGAACGTGGGAGGGGTATGGTGAACTATGAATCCTTTATCACTTGTTCAACAGCCGACAGTAAGAAATGAAGAAGGGAGTTTAGATGTGCTTGGCACGCCTTGGGAGGTGAAGATACATTTGCATCCACAAAACATTATTATTAAGTAATAACAAGGTAGAAACGTTTTCTTCCAAATCGTTCAATTTTTCCAGCCGATGAATCCCAGTTAGTCACAACATAACTATTTCATCATCCGGTCAGAATCAATGCACCCATTCTGGCAGGCTGTACAGCAACGCCGCACCTCGGAGCATGACGTGACGCACAGATGCTGGCAATGTGGGGATGGGGCCGGGGGGCCGCCGCGAGAGCTGCGCTGCAGCGACTGCATCGTCTGGAACCGGCAGCAGACGTGGCTGTGCGTGGTGCCCCTCTTCATCGGCTTCATCGGCCTGGGGCTCAGCCTCATGCTGCTCAAGTGGATCGTGGTGGGCTCCGTCAAGGAGTACGTCCCCACCGAGCTGATGGACGCCAAGGGCGTGGGGCAGGACCCCTTCTTCCTCTCCAAGCCCACCGCTCCCCCCCGCGGCGCGGAGACCACCGCCGCCGCCACGCCGCGGCCGCCCAGCCGTGTCAGCCCCCGCCTCACCACGATGAGCCGGGCACCCCCGCGGCCCCCCGGCACCCGCGGACCGGCGCGGGGCGGCCCGCGGCCCACCGCAGCGCGGCACCCCGCCGCGCCCCACACGGCGCC
>JANIJG010017202.1:6313-31380 GCA_024611175.1 Megaceryle torquata
AAAAAGGCGGCGGGTTTGGTGTCTCTAAGTCCTAGAAAAGCAGTTTTAAAAGTGACAGATTTCAATTTCCCATGGTGACTATGCAAGTGGCCCACCAGTCTGAATTATTGGTACAGAATGGGGAATGTCTATGCGAGTGCTGGGGATAGAGGCTGGGGAGGAGTAAGCAGTGAATTAATAGACTTCCAGATTAACCGTCAAATGATAAATGATTAATCATTTTGTCAACAAATTATCCACAATGAAGCCTTGCCTTTACACCAAAGCAGGACCAATTATACCACTGTAATTGCATCAGGGCAACCTCCCTAGCCAGAGAAGAGTAATAGAACTACTTATCCAATATGGTTTACTCCCAAAAGGGGAATACTCTTATGCAGGATCTTTGCACTAGTATATTAGCTGCATTCATTCTTAGACATAAACTATCATGCTTCTGATTAAAAGAAATAAACTCCTCTGTAAATTAATTATATAAATGAACAAAGGTTTTTTCTACTCTCTCTCTTAAGATACCTTTTAGTAAGGACAATTATAAAAGCTGTTTGCAGAATCAAAAACTCTTCTTACACTTCTTGTTAGATACATGCTTTCCTCACTGCCAGTCCAGGTCTGAGAAGCTTCTTCTATGTTGTGGTGCAGTAACAAGTAGTTAGGCAATTAGGGAACTAATGAAGCTTAAAACCTTAAAGATTTATGTCTTCAGGTTGAGTTCTCAAGATGAATCTTTATTGATATCACAGGCCTGCTTAATCTTGCATATCATTAGATCTTTTGTTTGTTTGTTTGTTTGTTGTATCTTTTTGTGGCTTGTGTGTCTTTTTTGTTTGTTTTCTTTCTTTTTTCAAATGAGGATATTGACAAGCAAATAGAGCTGCAGTGTTGGACCAGCTCCCTAGTAAGAAAGTTCATTCTACCTGGAGGCTTATCTGCACTATTGCTCTAGCTATATTGAAAATTAATTAAGTTGAGCTGGGTTCTGCTGTTGCCATTTGCTTGTCTTGTGACTTTTGATAAATCACTTCATGCCTCTGTGTTTCAGATTTATTTATTTTTTATCATCACTATTATTTCAGGCAAAACAAAACAAAATGAATCAACATTTACAGTGAGTTTTATAAAGGCATTAGCTATGTATGCTGAGGTATCCAAGCAAACTTTTCTGGGTTACATTTATAATCAGTGGAGAATGATAGTCACTTCCAAAAAAAGTATCAGTACTTAAAAGAAAGACAGGACTTAAAAGCAGACAGGACAAATTACCTTTGAGATATGTCTGCCTGGGACTTCCTAAATTAGAAGTTTATTTAGTAATTTCAGTCTTGAATCTGCTAGCTTACGTGTAATCAAAGCACTTTTCCAGGAAAAGCTGACAATTTTAACCTGAGGTCTCCAAGAAATTGAAGAATTTATCATTTCCTTTGGTAGTTTGCCCTGGTGTTGAGCAAGTGACATTGTTTCAGATCTATGCTTTGATTTGCTTGACTAATTTCCAGCTGCAGCTTTATGTTTTTCTTTTCCCTTTTGAGTTGCATGAACTTGAGATCATTGACAACACAGGACCTCAGGATACTTCTTTTCCAGAGAGCCATTTAAGACATGTAAACTGCTTTCTGAGATTTAGGTTTAGACTGTTTAAGCCCTTCACCGAGGCTTATTCCAAGAGGCCAACAGAGAAGTGCCAAGCTATACAGATTGCTCTTGCCTTCTCCCAGTGTTGCTAAAGAGAAAGGAGGAGCTTGGACTGGTTTATAGGAAACAGAACCAACTCTTTCTTCACAATATCCAAACTCTGCCTTAGTAGTGGCAGAGTAATAGTAGATAGTGTGACAAAGGACAACAGCTTCAAATTGCAGCTTGGGGGATTCAGATTGGACATGATCTTCATCAGGACAATGTGACACCAAAATGGGTACTCAGAGAACTGTGAAATCTTGCCTCTTGGAACTTTTCAAGTCTTAGAGAAAAGCACAGCTGACCTGGTCTAGTGTTGGTAACAGTCCTACTTCAGGTGGGAGGTTGGCCTAGGCGACATCCAGAGACATCCCTTTCAACCAGCATTTCTGTAACTGTGAATGTCCCCATCGCAACTGAGAGAAGGGTATTGGTGAAGAGTGTATGGCAACAGAATTAAACTACTTTCCAACTGATTATCCATGTGTCAAAGTGAATAGGACAGCAGCTGTATGGTCTCCAGTATGGTTTAGCTGTCTGTAAACGTGCCAAGAGCTCTGGCAATAGATAAAATAGATAAAATGAAATTGCTCATAGCAATTGTACACTGAAGGCTGTTAAGCTGCAATTTCTTTTCTATTGGACTATCAGTTTTCAAAGTCTCAACACAAGTGAAAGCCACAGATCCAGCTGGTCTTCTCCAGGAGTCACAGAATAGTGACAGAAAGATAGGAGAGGTGATCTGACCTGCCGTTATTTTCCTGCTTCTCAGTATGAGGCTCTCTCTGTATGTATCAGTTCACTTGGAAAGCAGTCTCTGTGTCCTGTTGGGAAGATTCACACTTCCTTCTAAATAAAATAAATTTAAAAAATGGATTGTGAAGAGGGCAAGGGTTCAATATAGATAAGCCTGCTCCCAAATTCTTTCAGAGCAGGAAGAAAATATCCACAGAAAGCTGAATTAAGTTAAGACACCCCATGAAGAAAGAATTTTGTCCAAAGTTTTCAAAATATTTTAAAACAATGAGGGAATTCAGACTTTCAGGAGATGGACAAATATCTTATTGCAGTGGGTAAAATAAGATGTATAGAGACTAGTGAAGTATTTGCAGTTATTCCACAGGGTGTGTCAGACCCATGAACAGAACCAGAACTCACCTACTTTGCCTAATTTGCCACACAATAGGATTTAATCTTTAGTCAAAGGGTCAATAGGAAAGAATTTATTATTTTTATTATGACAACAAAAATCCCTCATTTGGAATTTTTAAATCATCATGAAAGAAATTATTTTGATTTCTTTAACCAGACAGGTCAAAAGTTGCCAGCCTCCATAAAGTTGTTCCCTCATTTTAAGAGTCTGCATGAAACTCTGTTTGTGTGGAACCCTGCAGGCTAACTCCAGGGGAATTTGGTTCGTACCTGTCAAAGACCAAACAGTGAGGATGCTGAGGTGTATTTTCATTTTTTCCTGTGCTAATACAGTGACACTGGTTTCCAAACATAGCATACAGAAGAAACCAAAGCTGGAATAAATATTCCTATAATGTTTCAAGCATTACTGTTGTGATCTCAGTAATCACAGAAACGTTGGATTGCAATAGTTTTGCAACTAGGCTATGAAGGGCCCTTAAGATCATCAAGTCCACCTGAATCTACAAAGACATACATTTATGGAAAGATTAGGAAACCTATAGTCATAAATATAGAAGCAATTAATTGATTACTTTGTTTCAGCAGCAAAATTAATTTGAAAAATGAATACCAGCTCAGGGAAATGAAGAAGAGAAAACAAACTGTAGCACTGCAGATGCAAGCTAAATAAAAGTCAGAGAATCACAGCATCACAAAATCGTCATGCTTGGAAAAGACCTCTAAGATCAACATATCCAACCATCAAAAAAAACCCCCAAACTGACTGACTGAATGGGAAATAAAAGAAAAAAAAAAAAAAGCAGACAACCTGCAAAACTAGACATTTTATAATCATCTGTAGTTGCTAGAATTTACTATTCTTACAGTCTTACTATTTTTACAGTCTTACTACAGGCTAAATCATATGGTCTTGCTTTCATTTATTTACTGCCTAAAAGGCTCCTTACAAAAGAGCAGTAGAAAAGATATTTAAGATGCAATTTGTATCACAATATACATCTGAATGTGTTTAGTGTTAACTTTCTCCACAGGGGTGTCTGAGGTTTTTTATATATATGCAGAAGGAAATCATACTGAAGAGAAAGCTTTCTGGACATTGTGTTTGACATGAGAATGTTCATCTCTGCCAGGACTTAGGCTTTCTAGTTTTCAAAATCCGTATTATAATTTCTTTAGTATAATGAATGTTTATTTTCTCCCTTTTTCTAAGCCTTTTAGATATATTAGAGAGAGAGAGACACTGCCTTAAAAGATATTTGCAAAGTGCCTAAGCCCTGTCTCCAAAATTATCAGATGCCAGCAAGTCACTTGTGCAGGGCTCCTCTTGACCTTCCAGAATAAGCCCCTTTATTTATCCAGAAACACTGTGGGATTGATTCTTCTTAACTGTAACCATCTAAGAGTTCACCTATGACCTGAACCTGCCGTTGAGCCTTACCCTCTAGTGAATGGAGAAAAATCTAACCTTGAAAACTTGCTTTGGAGATGTGCTGTGAACACCCTTTCTGGTGATCTTTGCTTCATGGATAACTGAGGGAGCATGACAACTCTTTCAGAGTAAACTTTAACCACCTAAAAGAAAGAAGGTAAGTGAGATGAATCTCTTGATGAACATAGCTGAAGGAAAAACTGTCTGAAAATCCCATCACAGATAAGTGAAGAGAAAACCAATAAATGTTATTTTACCAGAACAGAAAGGAGGAGCTGTGGAGAGACCATCTGTTTTGATTAAAGGCAGAATTTTCTCTTATCTTCTTAGTCACAGTAAGGGAATTCAGAGCCTCCCGAGCTCACCAAAATTTGCCTGGAACCAGTTTTAGCCATGAGGAATTTGGCATATATTACATGATCCTTCAATGTATGGGGACCTGGCTCAACCCAAGAGAGTACTTCAGATGCCATGGTCAGCTTTAGCCATGCTGGGACTTTTCCCAGAATGCCCTCTTTTCCTCAAACTAGAGTTTCAGCCTTGACATCATCAGTGGGGTACCCTGAACTTTGGAGTTTGTTTCCCCCACTTGGCCCACACCAGCTTTTAATCTATCAACTTGCAGGGCACGGCACGATGCTCATCTATGTTCTCAGGTTTTTGCCTGAGGGGCTGGTGATAGGCAACATGTCTAGCTTATCCTAAGAGAGTCTATTTAAGGCAGACATTAGTCAGCATGTTTGCATTTTGTATTTAAATTATGTAAATGTGTTCAGAGACTGATGGGGGCCTATATGACAAACCTAAAAAAGAGTAAATAAAAATAAGCGAAGCATAATGGCTTGAAAATAGAAAACTCAAATGAAAATTACTTTTCAAGGGCTTTATACACACATAAAGACAAAACCACAAACCCCACAAGTTGGGGCAGGACAAAGGTCACAAATGGATCGGAGACAGGATGAAGAGAGAGATTTCTTTCCTCATCTGTTTCCTGGTTAACTCATCCTGGAGCCTAAGGCACCCAGGAGTACAACCACAGGGAACATCCTCCCTCAAGGAAGCAGCAAGAGGAGTAAATGTTTTAACTGGTACCAAGGGCTTTTATATGTCTTGTTTCTCAGCAGAGATTTTTAGACTTTGTTTTGTCTCCTGATTAGGAAACCATGAGGACGTGTCATGGACCACAACAGTAGGAGATGCAGTGGCAGCAAGGCAGTGTGGCTGAGATCAAGTTTCAGGAAAGTCTGGGATGCCTCTCCCAGTCTTGGCTTTTGGTCCTATTTCACCTGCCTATGGCCAAATACTGACTAATATGTAAATCCTGATGTACATGAAGGAAACTGGGATGGTTGGAATGACCCTGATTTCCAAGAGAAGTCATCTGCCTCAAGCTCCTAACACCAGATAATTTTTGAATTTGAGATGATCCAAGTATACTTAAAAGTGATACTTGGGGCTAAAATAAAGGGGTTTGATTATTTCCTTCCCTCTCAAGTGTTAAATAAATTTTTTTGAAAACTAAAGCTATATCTGAAGATTCTCATTTGATCAATATTTCCACAGAGTAATTTTAAACCAGAAAATAGTTGAGTTTTGGTAAATAAAAATTGGAAAATTTTTAAGTCAAGAAAATACAAACCAAAGTTCATTGTTTAGGTTTGGTTTTGACAATGAAAATGAAAAATCTCATTAAAAAAAAATCCCAGAAAAAGTGAAGTGGATCATAACTGGCTAGCAGATTAATTTTGCAATGAGTATTTCTTCAGAATATTGCCAAAAGTTTTCTGATATTAAATTGCAAGGCATATTCTTTGATATTCACTATTCTCTTTTATTCATTTATTGACTACAGTTAAAAATAAAAGAAAAAAAAAACAAACAAGACAAAATAAACCAAAGAAAAACTCAACACAACAACAAGACTGTCCTGATGACATATGTCTTAGAAGAGGAACATTGGAGAAACCAAAGAAAATTTCATGAAGAAGTCAGATTTTGCTTCCTAATTTCACAATAATTGTACTAAATGTATTTGGTCAATCTGAAAACATGACAGCATGAAAACAGAAATTAACTTACTTATTGAGATACAAATGAAAAAAAAAATCCATTCCAAATTTATATATTATGTTATAATCTTTAAATTACACATTAGAGAGCTGACTGAGACAACATTGGGGCTTTTAATTTTTAGGTTTAGGATTCATAGTCATGAAAGGCTAGACTCCAGTTAGGTGTGTTTTTTTCCCCCTTTTTAATATTGCCATGTCAGCATTTGCATATATTTGCATAAGAACACCCCAGGATCTGCTTGCATTAGCTAATTAATCATAAACACTATATACGTAGTAGAATCACTCAACAACTGAATCACTCCCATTCACACCTGAATTGTCTTTCTCCAAGAAACTCCAATTAACTACAGACATTTAACAACACTTGTGAAAATAAAAATAATCAGGCAACAAAGTCTATTATAGACTTTATCACTGTATAGTAATCTCCTGATTAGGAAGCCATGAGGATGTGTGTCATGGACCACAGCACAGGAGATGCAGTGATAGCAAGGCAGCATGGCTGAGATTGAGTGCAGTTGATATGCCAGAGGGACACGATGCCATCCAGAGGGACCTGGATAGGCTGGAGAGGTGGGCCCAGATGAACCTTATGAGGTGCCACAAGGCCAAGTGCAAGGTCCTGCACCTGGGCCGGGGTAACCAGCATTACCAGTATAGGCTGGGAGAGGATATACTGGAGAGCAGTCCTGTGGAAAGGGACTTGGTGCTGGTGGATGAAAAACTGGATATGAGCCACCAATGTGCAATCGCAGCCCAGAAGGCCAATCACATCCTGGGCTGCATCAAAAAAACTGTGGCCAGCAGATCAAGAGAGGTGATCCTCCCCCTCTACTCTGCCCTGGTGAGACCTCACCTGGAGTACTGTGTTCAGTTCTGGAGCCCCCAGCACAAGGATGGAGATATATTGGACCATGTCTAGAGGAGGGCCACCAAGATGATCAGGGGAATGGAGCATCTCTTGTATGAAGACAGGCTGAGGGAGTTGTGGCTGTTCAGCCTGGAGAAGAGAAGGCTCCAGGGGAACCTTATAGTGACCTTCCAGTACCTGAAGGGACCCTACATGAAGGCAGGGGAAGGTCTATTCAAAAGGGTTTGTAATGATAGGACAAGGAGCAATGGTTTTAATGGGAAAGGAGAGCTTTAGACTGGATATTAGAAAAAAATTCTTTAAAATGAGGGTGATAGACCACTGGAATGGGCTGCCCAGAGAGGTGGTGAAGGCCCCATCCCTGCAGTCATTCAAGGTCAGTCTTGATGGGTCTCTGAGCAACCTGCCCTAGGTAGAGATGTCCCTACTTGTGTAGGGAGGTTGGACCAGATGATGTCTAGAGGCCCCTTCCAGCCTAAAACATTTTATGATTCTCTGATTCTGTAGTATTAATGTTTACTACATTAATATAAGGATAGGACAAGCACAAACGTGCATATTTTATGACCTGGATGTAAACAGTCAGGTATAATGGGACTGAAGCTGAGAAAAAGAAAGTTTGGAATTAAGCCCACAGCTTTTACAACTAGTAGAGTCCTTGCTGTCAATCAGTGTAATATTTTTATGCATAGTATTTTTGCTGTTTCACCTTGCATGCTCAATACAGGGCAAGGAATCAATTTTTTTTTCTATTACATCTAGGATCACTTCAAAACCAGTATTTCTGCATTAAGGATGGTGTGCTTTTGCTCTTTCAAGAGCTGAACAAGAGAAGAGAAATGCAGAATTGGGTCCTGAAGGTCAGTGAAACATAGCGAGCATCCATAGAAAGATCACAGATAATTTGCTGATGTTCTTACCTCAAACTCAGCATTATGCTTGCACTGGAATGTGAATATGCCTTGATAATTGAGAAAGTTCAAAAGTTGTGGTTAGATTTTCAAGGAAACTGTCTCATCATATTAATTATTAACTTCGACAAAGGCCAACAGTTATGCAATTTCCATGCTTTAAATATAAAATATTGTAGTATCAGGATATCCATAAAGTTATTACATTAATCAAGACACCTGGATTTTTGAGTGAATGAGAAGGGAAAGTTGGTAGTTGGTTTTTTCCATGTATTGCCCCTTCATGCCCTTTTAAAAAGTGCCTTTTAGGGATGGGCAGAAAATGCTTTTGTGCTTTGGGTTTTTCTTTGCTTATACTGAAGTGAGATCAACCCCCCAGATATCATAAGTGTCTACCAAAACTTTAAACTAAAAATAAATCTAGATCATTTGACATATTTAAGTAACTTGAAATTAAAGAAAAATTGTTATTGAGCATTCCTGAATTAGGGATTTCAAATGAGAAATTCTCTGAATATAAAAGTTCAGATAATATAAAAATGTTTCCACAATTACAAGTCTTCTTTTTAAAATTTTGTTAAAATCAAAATGTCATAAAATCCACTTGCCCCAGCAATACTGGTTTTCATTACATTAGGATTTCCCCCCAGAAAAAAATAAGTCATAAAGTTTGTTCTGAGTGTTATTTCTTGTATAATGGAAGAATTACGTATAGCTACCACCTAAGAAAAATGACAACTGAGGTTTTAAAGTTGCTTTTGTTGCCAGCAGCCAGGGCTTTAGAAGAGTCTTACTGATGTGGGATTCTGCTCCTTGGAAAAGAGGAGGTTTGTTTCTGATACGTATCTAAAATTCAAGCTAAGTATTAGAAGTTGTCCAGAGAGGAAGAAAACTATAGTTATCTAATATTTTCTAAATATTGTGTAGCAAACTCTAAAACTTTTTTTTTTTTTTCCCCTGGTTTCAGCAATCTGTCTGGAAATTGCTCACTTAATTTGACACAATTAGTCTGAATTAATTTAAAATCATTGAAGGTTAAAATCATTTAGGGTGCTTGGGGCCAAGGGGTCAGCAGGAGCATTAAATTCTTAAATATCAAAAACTAGGGTAGATATATTGTAATTATAGTGTGTCTGATTAAATTTATGACCCTTTTATTCTCTTGCTAGAATCTCAAATATCACAATGCTTGCTTTTCATATTCTCTGTGCATTTTTTTTTAGTATTTTTGCCTCAAGTCCTAGCTAATATAAAAAAGTGAAAAGTAGAAAATAGAAAAGTAAAACAATGTAAGAAATATTTCTTTCAAATCTAACACTTTTTCAGAGGCAGAAAGGTGAAAAAATGATCCAGTTCTTACTTTGCCATCATTCTGCTTGAATATTTTTTTTTAATCTGAAATGTTTAGAATTTTATCACAGTGCAATGTTTTTATTGACTTCTTTTTGTCATGATGCTTTCATATTTCACCCCACAGAAAGAATTTGATGTTGCTGTCTTTCCGGAAGAAGCCAAAAAAGGGAAGAGGAAGACAGAAAAGGAAAGCCAGACTATTACAAAAACAAGGGTTTTTTGCCTGGGGGGAAAAAAAAAAAAAAAAAAAAGCAGAAAACACTTGAAGAAAAATATGACATTTCTAAAATCTTGAGCGGCAAGGAGAAAATGGAGAAATGATTGTTCCCCGCCTCTCCCAACACAAGGGGGCATCAAATGTAATTGTCAGGTATCATGGTCAAAACAAAGAAGAAAGGTATTTATTTGCACAATACATGGTTAAGCTGTGCAGCTCCTTGCCACGGGAACCACAGATGCTAAAAGGTTATATGAGATTCAAAACCAGATATACAGGTTGAATTTGGAAAAGAAATAGAAAGACATCCTCAAAGACAAGAATACGAAGAGACCGTCAGTTTCTTGTAATTGGTTCAGAGCAGCAATATGAACCTTGATTGTTTGAGGAAGATTATTGGCTTTCTTTTATATTAAAGGGAAAAAAAGAATGATCTTTTTCCACCTATGGTTTTAGAAAACTGATAGTGCCTCTTGAATTTCTTTTTGCTTTTATCTTTGATCTTCAGCAGGAGCTTTGATCTACACTTTTTACCTTTTGATGTCACTAGTGTAAGGAGAGGGAAAAAAAAAAAGCAAGGTATTCAATATGTACAAATGTGTGTATCTCCTAAAACGAGTTACAGATTGGTTTGTACAACTAAGAATCTAGGTCAACACGGAGAAATTTAGTTGAAAAGGGCAGAATTCAACTCCATTAATTTTATCTTTTTATGATAAATTAGATGTCTGCAACAAATGCTTTTAGTTGAACTAGTTACTGATTTATATTAGATGTCTACTTTAGAAGAAGATGAATCACAGTTTGATTCTAAAGAGAAGTTCGTGATGTATGTATATCTTGCAGAATTCATTCCCTTTAGGAGGATGAAAATGTACCCAGTAGATCAGTATTTCTGTTTCCAGAAAAGAATTGCAAATAATTGCAAAGAATATCCTTTGTCTATCAAAATGAGTAGAGATAGTTCATTATCACAGTGCTATAGCATTAATCATTATATAAAAGTACACTATTAGAAATATTTGCAAAAAATAATTAAAAATAAGTGTTCTATAGAAAAATTTGAAATTTCAATTCTGAGACTGAGAGAGAAGAAAAAAAACCAAACTGGATTGTAAATTTTGTTAAAGGCTTGTAATTCAGATGAGTTGAGTCAACAGATAGAATCTGTTTATTGCCTCTTGCAGTAAATGGGATCTGCAAAAGAAATTTTTATGGCATGTTTTCACCAGAGCCACATGGAAAGTACATTTTTACTGAAAGCTGTCACAACCTGTGGCTAATTAACAGGAAGAAAACAGACTTTTTTTTCCAAAAAAACCCCTCATCTTAAAAATATAACTTTAAAACCAAGTCTGTCTTATATCCTTGGGCAGTAACAATTCAATCAGTGCTCTTAGGTACTGCGTAGACTGCCAAGAATCCTCATTTAATTTGTGAAAAGTAATTAAAAGAAGAGGGCCTTTTGTCAACAGGCAGAACCTCGCTATTTGAAAGTTCATACTCCAGTGTAAAAACTGTAGATGTCTGCAAGCAGAAGGATAGATCATCACACTTACAACACCATTACAGATCGTTCCTGTGGTTTTGCCCAAATTCTCTGCTAGAATAATAGAATTGTCATTTTGGTTGGAAGAGACCTTTAAGAACATCAAGTCCAATTGTTAACCCAGAATTGCCAAGTCACCACTAAACCATGTCCCTCAGCACCACATCTACACGGCTTTTAAATCCCTCCAGGGATGGGGATTTCACCACTTCCCTGGGCAGAATGTTCTAGGGCTTGAAAACCCTATTGGCAAAGAAATAAAATAAGGTGTCTCTTTATCCTCTTTTCTCCAGACTAAACAAGGTTTTGGAGGAAGTCAAATGTCACACTTGGTGATGTGCCTTGATTGTACCTTCTGTTTGAGTTGAACCAAAAAGCTGGTAAACAGAGATTAATTTGATTCCAGATGGCTCTGCTACTGCCATAAAAACTACAAAGGTTTTGAAACTGCTCTAGACTTAAAGACAATCAGGCCATATTTATAGTGGCACTTTGAGTCGTCTTGTGCCTTCTTCCCTGAGGCCAGTTATAATATTCTGGCCACATCCACATTTCTGAACTCTCTTGTTCTCCAAAACAGATGGGCACACCCTAAAGGATTGTTGGAAATGATCACTTCCCAAGCCAATTCCTGAAGAGTACTTACAAATTGTCTAGCAAAGAAGAAGTTCAATTGAGCCAAAAGTACGCCAGAGATTTTCTAGTAATGTGAGGGTGAAGACAATCACATGTCAATGCTGATGTTATCTGGCACAACTTAATTTACACAACAAGAAGGATGTTTTTATGCTGAAGTTGTTGAATGATTGGCTTTTGCTTTATGCTTTCATTATGATTACACTGAGGCTTCAAGAGGACACTGCATATGGGAGTATGTGGTGACATAACATATCACTAAATTATACGTACTGGACTTGAAAATTACTGTATTGAGGTGCCAGGGCTCTTCCTGGATAATTTATATAGAGCTGGTATAAATAGTCACATAAAATTTCCTTACAAAATTCAGCAGGAAAAAAAAAAGCAAAGGAAGAAACCTCCACCACCAAAAGCCTAACACTGTTACATATTTTTGTAAAATACTCCTGAGTGAAAAAAAAAGGTTCTTTGCTTTATGGGACAACTGTTTATAATGCCAACTTGGAGACATATTACAAATTCAGGGTTTTTTTCTAATCCTCAATTGCAGTTTGTCAGTGCTTCAGGAATATTCCCTTGCTCCAATTGTTCATCCTCAGCAGGAGCTGGATTAGTAACATCAGAGTCTGCAGATGCGTATTGTTTCCCATTAGTCTCAGCTTGAGCCTGGTGTTATGTCCTTTTCATCAGGAACCTCCAGCTCTAAGTCAGTGAACCAGGACTAATGATCCCAGCCTTCCTGGGAGACATCAGAGCCTGTGTCCGTAATGTCCAGAGCTTTCACTTCTGCTTCTGTTAGCCATTTAATGTGCTTTTTAAGCTTCAGATCACTTACTCCCATTGCATAAGCTACAGCCTCCTCATAATGTTTCCAAGAAAATACACACTTGAATATAATTTTCGCTCCGTCCCTTTGAATTCCTTTTATTGTTGCATCTGGCATGAAACAAGGAATAGAAAAAAACAAACAAACAAAAAAACCCAAAACAAAACGAAAAACAAAACAAAACAAAACGCAAAACAAAAAAACAAACCTCACTTTGCAAACACTTAAATGTTGTTGGCCGACATTTACAATATGACTGGCAAATAATTATTTACAAATCATTATTTGGCAGAAATGGGGCAGAAAAATGCCAGCATTCACATAGATGAATAATATTTGAGGAGGATTATTCAGCCAAGTCTACTCAACAGTATCAGATGGAGAAGTGCTTTGTAAAGGTTACTTCTGTCCTTTTTCTCTCTGTTTTCTTGCTAACCCTGTTGGCCTTTCATAGATATCAAATTCGTGTTTCCATCTCAACACGCGAATAAAGAGGTCCCTTCAGAAACAGACTTTTTTGATAGAGCCGAGGATATATCTGTAATGGAACCAGCAACCTGAACCTTCTGCTCTGGTCTTTAATATGAACATATAAGACTTCCCCTGGCTATCCTCCTTTTATAACCAGCTGCCTAAAAAATATTTCTCATGCTTTGTGATACTAGGTGTATTTTTTAATGAAGGTTTAAAGAATTTCCTCCAAAGATTCTCTGAAACCTGCACACCATAATATTTAAGTGAAGTCTGTTTCTTGATTTGCCAGTCTGTTTACAAGGCTTGTAAGACAGTGTTAGAGCAGGAGAATTTCACTTTAATTGGCATTGCTCCTAGCTATTTAAGCAATGTGCTGAACTGTCTATCATCAAACCTGGGCAGCCAGAACTGTTCCTTACCACCAACCTGATATCTAGAGTCAAATACTCTACTTTCAGCCTAGATAGTGGTGTTTCTGCTGTACTGAGGACTTTAGGAAACATTGTCTGTAAATGCCCTGGGTATGTTTCTTGTTCTAAAAGTTTTGACTCAATATAGACCATGACAAAAAAATCCTTTGGATAGTTAAGAATATCACTTCTGGTATTTACTGATATTGTTATCTGTACTGTGATAAGACCTGAATGTCTAAATCATAGAATCATAGAATTATTTGTGTTGGAAGGGACCTTAAAGATAAAGCAGGGCATATTTATGTAATGGAACCAGCAACCCGAACCTTCTGCTCTGAACTTTAGTATGACTAAATAAGACGTCCCCTGTCTAGTTCCAACACCACTGCCATGGGCAGAGACACCTTCCACTAGACCAGGTTGCTCAGAGCCCCATCCAACCTGGCCTTGAACACTTCCAGGGATGGGGCATCCACAACCTCTCTGGGCAACCTGTTCCAGTGCCAAACCACACTACAGTGAAGAATTTCTTCCTAATATGTAGTCCAAATATACCTTCTTTCAGTCTGAAGCTATTACCTCTCATCCTACCACTACACTCATTCATAAAGAGTCCCTCCCCACCTTTCCTATAAGCCCTCTTTAAGTACTGGAAGGTAGCTATAAGTTGGCCCCAAAGCCTTCTCTTCTGCAGGCTGAAGAAGCCCAATTTTCTCAGTCTGTCCTCACAGTAGAGGTGTCCCAACCCCCTGACCATTTTCATGGCCCCCCTCTGGACCCACTTGAGAAGATCCATGTCTTTCTTAAACTAAGGGTCCCAGAGCTGGATGTGGTGTGGTCTCCTATGAGCAGAGTAGAAGTGGACAATTGCCTCCCTTGTCCTGCTGTCCATGCTCCTTTTGATGCAGGCCAGGATGTGATTGGGTGTTTGAGTTATAAATACATGTTGCTGGCTCATACTCATTTTTTGATCCACCAACACCTCAAACTCCTTCTCTCCAGGGCTGTTCTCAATCCACTCTCCATCCAGCCTGTATCTGTGCTTGAGATTGCTCTGACCTACATGCAGGACCTTGGTCTTAGCCTTGGTCTTCACAAACTTCATGAGGTTTGCATGGCCCCACCTCTTAAGCCTGACAAGACTGAGGGAAGGCATTATCCCCCTTTACTTACCACTCAGTTTACATCTAGACTACTGCATTCAGTTTCAGGCCCTTAATACATGAAAGATCAACTAGAGTAAACTCAGCAGAGGGTCACCAAGGTGCTCAGGGGCTGGAGTACTTGCTTGGTGCAGGAAGGAAGTGAGTTTGCTCAACCCAGAGAAGTGATCGTTTGGCGAGACCCAAGATCATCCTCTAGTATCTACAGGAAAGGTATCAAGAAGATGTAGCCAGGGTCTTCACAATGCTGCTGGTCTGAGGATGAGAGACAATGGGTGTCACTTGAAACAAGAGAGATTTCAACCAGAATAATGAGAGACAGTTTCCCCATGACAGTCAGGTGTTGGAGGAACTTGTCCTGCAAGGTTGTGCAGTCTCCATCCTTGAAGGTTTTTCAAAACACAGCTGCACAGATTAACTTTGCCTGACCCACAAGTCTGACCCCCAAACTGACCCTGTTTTGAGCAGCTGGTCGGACTAGAGACCCCTAGATGTACTAGAGACTACTAGATGTAGTCTAGAAGCAGGAAGAGAGCTTGACCTGGGATTTGTAGGCCATTGTTCTGATCTAAAAATCAAGTAATTAACTAGAAATGATTCTTCTCTAAATTTTAGAATGTTTTCAAGTACACTCTGAGAATGTGTGGCTTCTGTTTTGATCTGATATCTCAAGATGATGGCTCTTCAGATGAAAGGAGTCTGTGTTTGCTGTAGGGATTCAAAAGCATGTAGATAATAGGATGAAAAGGTGTCGCCCGTAAAGGGAAAATATTGCTGTATTGATAGGTATCCTAAAGATTTACTTTAAAAATTATCACTCCCTCTGTTCTGAAAGGTGTTTGACAGCAAATACATATTAAAATTATTTCCTCCCTACTAAAGGAAAAAAAAAATCAGAATTAAATAATTTTTTATTTTCTCTCTAATTACATGGATAAAAATGTACTTTCTACTTTATGCATAGTTTGCCAATCTTTGACACTGATATTTTAAGCAGTATTTGAGATACCATATTCACCAATCTTTGACACTGAGATTTTAAGCAGTATTTGAGATACCATATTCACCAGGCTGTCAGGCAATTGAGGGTCAGGTCGTTTCTTTGCTTCAGTGTCACTATCAAACTGTAGAGTTTAAGGAGGGAATTGCAATAAATTTTTTTTTCTGTTTTTTCCTGAACAGTTTTGTGAATTTACCTAAAAATTTTATCATCTATACACCCTCATTAAATTTACCTTCATTCCCAAGAAGTTCTGTATCAAACAACAGAGTTGTTTATGTTAGAGAAATGATTTGCTGGAACAAAAAAAATAAAGCTCTTTTCCCACTGATGCATGTACCGGTTTAACCTGCTATTCACAGACATGTTCTTTACAGGGTTATCAGACATACAGCACAGTAAGCTACACCTAGTACAAAAGTGTAAAAATTCATTCTCAGCAAAAAATTATCAATATCTTCTCCCCCCTCCCCCCCAGTGGTGATTACTTAGGTCAGGTTAATATTTTCTTATTTATTCCTCTCTGATTGCTTCCCCAAACCCAAACACTACAGCATCATAGGCTACCTGCATCTCACCTTCATGACATGCTTCTTGGTCATCTCTGCCTTGGACAGTACCTCAACAGCAAACCTGAAAAATCTCTGCTACTGGAATATGTTTTTCCTGATAAACAGAAAAACATGAATGACTAGTCCCTCTGATAAGCCAGCTGGCATGTTCTGGATATTGTCATGTTAACAAACATTGTTACTCCCCAAAATACTTCCCTGATACTTCAATACTGGCACCTATGTCTAAGCTACTTTTTAGCAATGCACTTTGACATATTCCAAATCTTACACAGGGCCTGGGAATAGTTTCAGGGTACAGTAGGTATCCTGGATAAAAGCTGTACTGGCAAGCATGCTGGCAATGCAGTGAGATGGATGGATGGTCAAGCTTCATTCTGTGAGTACAGACATAGCTTTTGTGCTCAGTCATTACTGGTCTTCACTGAAGCCTTGGCTGCTGGCTATGGGACTTCATTTCTCAAGTTTTAAGGACCTGTGCTTTTAATTCTAAGTGGCTGAATACACTGTTGATGGGTCAGTGTGGCAAATAAAAACATATAAATCTGAGGATGACAGTTTGGTTTTACATTATTTTAATAATACATGGTGATTCTCCAGTGCTTCCTATTTAATTTCATTTTATGGCTTTTTTCCCAAAAAAATCACCTTGAAATGGTGATGACTAAAGTCAGCTAGAATACACTTATCGAGCCTCAAAAACATTTCTGTCAAGAGGGACATATTTTTTTGCTGAGCTTTTGCTACAGTGGAAAGACTGCAAAGTTCAATGCCTCTGCATGCAGTCTCTGTGAGTTCCTTCCCACTGCCTCCTTTCACCTCATCTGTGCATAGTTCTTCTCCTTTTTAGAAAACATTTTTGATGCAAATGCTACAGGCTTTTCTGGGCTATTTGGTGTTATGTGAGAAATCACCACTCCTGACCTCATACAGTAAAGCATCAGTAGTTTAACAGATTGGCAGCGATGGGACAAAGTGCACTAAAACCCTGGAGGATATAAGTGTCTGTTTAGCCAACTTGAAAGCATCTTGACATTCTTTTGACCAATGCCACTATTTATTTTTCTGTAATAGCTCTGTCATAGAACTAACTATAGTAGACAGATTTGCTATGAATTTCCCTTGGTAGTTTATCATAGCCAGAGAGAAAGTTAATTTCCATACCTTTTTCTTTGTACATAAGCTTGTGTAGTATACCATATCCAGCTGCTTTTCTGAAAGAAGAGTAAAATAACTCTGCAATCTGAAACTTTCGGGCATCTGTAGATTTTCATCACCTTAGCCCTTATTTTTCTAGAGCCTCAATGACACTTCCAACGATGTAATACATTTCTGACCTCTCCCTTCAGGAGATAAATGGCTTGCAGTCCCCACCTTACAAAACTCAAGCATTGATGAAAGGACTTGATAATGGGAACACAGTGGGAGTTATTTGTTATAGCAATTATTCCCAATAGTTAAAGAACACTTAGAGTTTCAGTCAGTGAGCCTCTGATTTCCTATTTGAATGTGTTAGTTCAGGACATTGCCTTGAAATGTAATGATATTCCTGTTTACTACCGATCCTCAAGAGACTGCAAAATGTATTACAAAGGAGTTCAGTAGCATTCTCTTCATTTTATAAGGAATTTCATTTCCAGAAATAACTTGATCCGTGTCTTCTGGCTAGGCCAGGAACAGAATCAAGAAATCAGAGGTCTTCATTTATTGCTTTTTTTTTTCCTCCCTACAAAATCACTTGCATGCTTATACTAACATTCAGGAGGTCCCAAATGAGTGAGAAATACAGTCTGTTTAATTACAGTTGCTTTATCCCAAGCATAATTCTGTGCTTATGCTTAAAATCAAATCTTTTCCATAGGATTTCAGCATACATTTTCTATTAAGAATAGAGAAATAATATTTTTGTCAAATGAGAATACGTATGTCACACAAACCACTTAAGAGTGACAGTTGTAGCACATGAAAAAAGTAATACAAGTGTCCACCAGCCTTAAATCTTATTTTCAGTGATCATATTTTTTGTTTATAATTGGGAGAGAGTTTTAAGACACAAGTAGCAATTAGATTTCCAATTTCCATTAAAGCTATGAAAGTGAGCAAACTAAGTCCCTCCTGGGCTTTTCAAAATCTGCCCATTACTTTTAGCATTTTTATTGATCTCTTCTGATTTAACACAGAAGGTTAAGATGACCCTGTCACAACATTCTGATGTCTTTCACACATTTCAAAAATATAAACCATGAAACCCCCAAATTCAATGATTATTTGTTCTCATACAAGCCTAAAAAACAAACAAACAAACAAACAAACAAAAATCAGTCATCCACTCTGAAAAAGATTAAAAATGCCCCATTCTCCCTAAGAATAGTGACTCCAGTTTCACTTACAGATAATTACAGACAAATGAGGTCAAAACTAGATCCTTTGAGGTCACTTCTGCTGTTTTCCTCTCTGGAGGATTGGGATACTTCTGGTGTTTTCTCTCAATGAAATTTACAAAATATTCATGAGCCTTGATTTCCAAAGAGATACAATAACAAACAATATTAGTCTCTCCTGTAACCTAGAATAAGGCAGCATGGTGGTTTTTTTCAAAGGAGTTGCATAGTCTGCCATCCTTGGGATTCCAAGTTACTCCTAAAAAATTTGCTGTACTATTCCCTTGTAGACTTTTTAAACCAGTATGTTTGGTGTAAGGTATGGCTTCCAAAGACTTGCACTGCTCATTGTCTCTAAGGTGTTGCAATCTTACCCCTGACTTCCCTCCTCTTCAGCAGGCTATCATTTGGCCCAGCTTGTGGAGGAAACCTCTGAAAATGGACTGTGGCTTCCTTAGAAATGGTCGTCCATCTGTGTTTAGCACAAAGCAGTCTCAAGGAGAAAGGTGGTAGCACCATAGAGCAAGTGTTTGATATACATATTAAGGTCCCATGGTAGAGAAACAAAAGATGGGACTTAAAACATGAATCAGTCAGCATGTGCTACTTAATAGATGGACCTGAGCAAATTTGTTTCTCATCACCTATGATGCAGATAGGCACAGTATCTGTATCTATAGCTGCGCTATATCTTGGACCTCTTGGATGGCATAAAAGTAAGAGTCAACCTCTCCCAAGTGCCCAAATATTTACTATTTTAACCCACAGTGACTAGACCCAGTGTAACCCTAAGAGAGTTTTGTCACCTTTCTTCTTTATGGTAGTATTTGAACATACTTGTTAAAATAGCACACTTTTCTAGCAAAGAAAAAGTGATGATACATTGAATTTTAGTGGAGGATGAAATATCCATCTTAGTATGACCCTTCTGACTATCTTCAGAAACCTTCTGTCCTGACTGGCTTATAACCTAGATGTCCTACCAGTGAGAGCCTTCTGCTCGCATGAATCCAAATTCTTGTGGACTTAGTCTGGAGCCAGGCTTTTGAAAGGCATTTGTTTCTCTTCCACCATAATAGAGAGGAAATGTATCTATGAAAGTTGTTAGTTACTTGAAGTGGATGAACTTTAGTGATAATCGACAACTGCTGGACATGTGTATTTGATCTGTACTAGGGGCACAGAACAAGGAACCTTTTTAGCTCCTCAGTGGGACTTAGAGAACTAAAAGAAAGTCCTTGAAGTCTTTCATCAAATGCTTATAATGTCACACCAATATACTATGGTTCAGACATGTATCTGTACCTTTGACATCTTTCTGAGACATACCTGGACTTTTTTTCATTATGCATATCCATTTGTCTAATATCTAGACTTTGTCTGCATGCCTCCATTCTCCTTTCAGATACAGTATGTATTTGAGACATAAGGAAACACAAGTCCACCTGGGTTTATCCCCTCTTTTAGATTTTTCCATGATTTTTTTTTTTTTTTTGTCAGAAAATTGCAGTGCAGCTTGATGCTTTCCTCAGAAGAAATGATCTTTCATTTAGACATGCAATGGCACAATCCCAAAGGAAAGTTGAGAATAACAGACATATTCACATCCTGATTCATGGTCTTGTGTAAAGTTCAGCCATTCCCCAGGATTTGCAGTTCAAAACAGGGTGAGATATTTGTAAATGTTTGATCTTTTCAATCAAATGAGTTGGAGAAGCCTTTTTTTGTTCTGATTATATACATATTCTCTGTACTTTGCACACAAACACTACCTGATTACAAAAATTTGGAATGCTCTAGTCAACTTCTTGGACAACACAGACTTTCTGTGCAAGAGTCATTTCACTGAATATTAGGCAGACAAAAAGTAGAGCAGAGGTGATTCAGTCACCCTGGGCTTTCTTGACCATTATTTAAAAAAAAAAAAGAAGAAAAAAAGGGGCACTTCTGACACATGTCAAGTATCTTCTGCAGGGGGATAAACAGACCCTAGGAATGTGTCTTTCTCACTGCTGATTGTAGAGAGCTTAAATGTCACTGGGTGAATGTCTCCTTATGACAACTTCTGCCTCTGTGTCTGTAGAAGTCCCAGCCCATAACTGAAAAATCTGGGGTTTTAACAATGACATTAAAGTACCTCTTAACAGGTAGGATCCATCTTCCTAACTTCACTGATTTGAAAACAGAGCACTTAAGATCCTCCTCTTTAACAGGAAGAATGAGAAACTTTCAGAAGTTAATTCAATCTGTGCAACCATATAACTCAGTACTTATGTCTTAGGATTCAGTAAAGCTTGGGACATTTTTTTCTCCTATTTTTCTCCACTAATTACAGAGAGGAAGCAGATGCCTGTACTAGACACAAAGCCTAGCAATAAGCTGCTGACAGGCAGGAATCAGATATTTTGCCTCAGACAATCCCATCCTAAAACACCAATCTAAAACCAGGAAGAATGAACCTCACGTTGGAGATGTCTGTTCTCCTCCTTCACTGTGGAGACAATCTTAGTCGACTCTTAGGCTATGATTTATTGTACAAACAAGGCACAGGCTTCATGTCTGATCATCCTCACTCTGAGGTGATCAGCACAACCAGGGCACAGGCCAGGGTTAGCACAGAGTAGGGACCATTCCCAAAAGGCAGGCTTGAGACAACTGACCTGTTTTGGAGGCTGAGAGTTTGGTTGCATGCAGGGATGTGAGCCAAACCCTCCCAGCAGGACCCAAGAGAGCAGCCTCTAGCCCACTTTATTTGCTAGTATATCTGTAACCTTAAAGACCATGAGGTCAAAGGAATACCACCTGAAGACAACCACTCTATTATTCATTGAGCAAACCTAGAGGAAGGGCTGCCCCTAGCATGAAGAAAGAAACACCACAAGATGGAATCACAGTCAAGGTATAAAAGGTACTGTCCCTTAAATTTACTGTGGTTCCTTCATGCTTTTGTGAGTGGGAGAGGGAGGCAGATAGGGTAGAGGGCCAGATGGGGTAGGCAGCCAGCTCTGTATGAGAACACTGTTGGGTCTTCTCCTCCTTACTCCCCACCCCTGAGTGCAGTAGCATCAGTAGAAGGACTGCTTTCCCATACACCAGTGACCCTACTTGGGTGCCTATATTCAGCTGCTAAACAAATCCATGAAGGTACTGGATTTTGAACCACTAAGCTGTCTGGAAGTTTAATGAAGCTGGCTAGGACTTGAAGAAGGAAAGTTATGTTCAGTATAAAAATGTTATGTTTTGAAAACATTTGGCTGGCAAATTTTCAGCTTTCATTTTCTCTCTTTTCCTTTCCTGCTCTTTTCCTTTTTTGCAACTCAAAAACGAAGCCTGAGGAAGGGAAGATAAAGAGGCCTGGGATATGAAACCTAAAAGAGCAACTTAAAATAAAAAAAACATGTTTGCTTTTCTGAGAAGAGCAACAGAAATGTTTCCTAGGAGCAGGGAATTGGCTTATGAAAAAATGGTATTACAAAAAAAAAAAAAAAGAAAAGAAAAGGTTTGAGGTTTGACTTTGTTTTTGCCAGCCTCATTATTCACTTGTTAAACATAAGCAGCCTGACTGGTGAGATGTGAGGCAGAGATCAGAGACGGAGACAAAGTTTGCACCCTAAGGTTTATAATCAGAGTAAAAATTGTTTTCAGCATGATCCATAAATATTAACTGCTTATTATCAGCCAAGGAAAACGAAGAAGCATAGATCAGAGACATATTTATTTAAAGGCATGGAGTGAGCCAGTGTCAGACCCTCGTTCTGCAAAGAGCTCAGGCATTTACTTGAATTCCTGTGATCCACTGAGAGATAAATATCTTTTATATTATGCATACATACATTTGCTCTTCTTGTCTGGGCCATCTCTTGAACTCAAATCCAGCACCTCTAGGTCCCAGGTTTATGCTCTAAATGTACTTTTTCCTGCCTTCCTCCTGTCTTTTTCCAGCTTTTCTGTTACCAAAGGTATAAGCAAAGCAAAAGCAAGAGGGAGATAGTGGTGTTTAGTGTGATAACAGATATGGACTCTTGGACTTCACTAGTTCAGTTTGATATCCCCAGGCTCTGTTTCTGTAAAGGGTCAGAGAATATTTTTCACAGCAAGGGCAGTTTCTTATATTTGGCCAGTGTCTGGAAGAGACTGTCCGAATCACTATTCCCCAATCACAAGTTGGAAATAAGTAACTTATAATAAAAGTACATTCCTTTATATCTTAACACTAGAAAGAAAAGGAGAGATAACCAGTGAAGAAGCATTCTTAAGCTTCGTAGAAAAATAATTCTAAACTTTGGTCCACATATAACCATTGTGTAATTGTTTCTGATTGATCCAATACTGCAGTGATATACAGATTTTTTAAAATTAGTCAGTTTTTCAGCTTTGTACCTTGTAATAGTATGGTAATTAGTAATAGAATTGTTTAGGTTGGACAATACCTTTAAGATCATTAAGTCAAGCCCTAAACTTAACCCTGCCAAGTGCACCACTAAACAATGTCCCTAAAGTGTCAAATCTACATGTCTTTTAGATCTCCCCGGGGATGGGGACTCCACCACTTCTCTGGGCAGCCAGTTCCAGGGCTTGACAAACTTTTCTGTGAAAAAGTTTTTCCTGATATCCAACCTGAACTTCCCCTGGCACAACTTGAGGACATTTTCTCTTGTCATATCACTTGATACATCAGAGAACAGACCGACCCCCACCTCCTAAAATCTCCTTTCAGGTAGTTGTAGAGAACCAGAAAGCCTCCCCTGAGACTTTTCTCCAGTCTAAACAAGCCCAGTTCCCTCATCTTCTCCTCTCAAGACTTGTGCTCTAAACCCTTCACCATCTTCATGGCCCTCCTCTGAACTCGCTCCAGCCCCTCAGTGTGGTGTGGCCTCACCAGTACAAGGGGACGGTCCCTGCCCTGGTCCATCTGGCCAGAATATTTCTCATACAAAGCAGGGTGCTGTTGGCCTTCTTGGCCACCTGGGCACATGCTGGCTCATCTTCAGTTGAACACCCGCGGGTTCTTTTCCACCAGGCACCATGCAGTCACACTTCTTCAAACCTGGAGCATTGCAGGAGGTTGTTGTGACCCAAGAGCAGGACCCAGTACTTATTCCATTGGCCTCAGCTTATTGATCCAGCCTGTCCAGATCCCTCTGTAGAGCCTTTCTACCTTCAAACAGATCAACACTCCTGTCCTGTTTCATGGTGTCTGCAACTTACTGAGGGTACTTGATGCCCTCATCCAGATCATTGATAAAGATAGTAAAGAGAACTCTCTCCAGTACTAAGCCCTGGGGAACACCACTTGTGAACAGCTGCCAACTGGATTCAGCTCCATTCACTATCACTCCTTGGGTTCTGTCATCCAGACAGGTTCTTTACCCCATGAAGAGTATACCTGTCTAAGCCATAAGCAACTAGTTTATCCAGGAAAATGTTTTAGGAAATACCAATAAGACAACTCACATTATTACCTTTATTCCATTTTTCTTATGACACTAAATATTCAGTTAACCATTGCATTATTTAATGTGAATCCCTTCTCCCTTAAAACACAAAACCAAAACCCATCCCTTGCAAAAAAACCCCCACAACCCTAAACCTAATAATAAAGATGTTATTATAATAATCCAGTCCCAAGTTAACAAAAACAGACAAACCTTGCCTCCGATGGTTAGCCTGGCCAACATATGCAACTAATTCTCAGAGAGGTTTTCTGGAAAACCAGTGACAAGATAGGTACTGTGGGCTAGCCCCGGGCAGTCAGCACTGGCAGAACGCTTCACACAGCCTCATGTGTAAAGTTTCTGAACTGACACAAAGCTTAATGGAAGTGAACCCTGATGACTGCAGCCAAACCGACTGTAAGTGACATTCTGGGTGCCTTGACACTATGCATCCATCCTCCTTCCCCTGCTTCCCACCCCTCCCCTTCTGCTTCTCCCCCTTGAAGGTATAATGTCTCCTGTGGGAAGCCTTGATGCTAAAATGCCATCGTACTCTTTGTCAGGTGATTTGCCAACTACCAGCTCCTGTGTAATCAGTGCAGAGTCCGTAGGATGGGGGAGTGCCATGGGTTTGTTTTTGGAAGGAAGCAAACAAGCAGAGTGATGTTCTGGCAAAGGGCAGGCTGAGGTTGTGTCTGAAAGCGCTGTCTGATTTCTCTGAAATTATTAAAGCCAGAGGAGGCTGGTTGGGGAAGAAAATGCCCATCTCAGGTGCTGAGGGTGCCTAATAACAGCAACCCCCCCCAGCCACCCCATACACACCAAGGCGGCCTTTTCCTTTTCCCCCCCCCTTTTTTTTTTTTTTTAGGGCAGGGGAAGAAAAAGCTAGAAAGAAAAGACTCTAATTGCAGCCTTCCACCAATGCAG
>JANIJG010017203.1:0-58201 GCA_024611175.1 Megaceryle torquata
ACACTTTATATTTTATATTATTTAAACTTTATTTATATTTTATATTATTTACATTCTATTATATTTTATATTACTTACACTTTATTTATATATTCTCAAGACTAAAGTTTCTCTGGCTGTAGTACTGAACTTAAGAACTGCCATTCTTTCATTTTCTCAAAGGCTCTCCCACATTATCGCCTCTAACAAGTATTTTAATGAATAAACCACCTTTTTCTTGCTGAGGAAAAAAAGGGTTGTCTTTATTAAATTTTATTTTTGCTATAAATCTTTCTGTAAGTCAGTTTTAAATAAACCCTCTCCTAACTAGGCTGTCCCATCTCTAATTCTGGTGCCTACTCTTGATTCAGTGTTTTTCCAGCCAAAGGCCACTTACAGGATGTTAACAGGAAGTTCCTTATCTTCTAAAATTGTGGGACTTCAAATTTAATGATACGCTTTAAGTGGATAGAAAATATGCCTCACTCAAAGTGAAATTACTTGGGCTGGTACAAGAAATTCCAGGTCTTGTGGCATGCAGATAAGATGATCAAATAAGATAATCTGACCATCAACTCTTTGAATAAATGAAAAGTGACTTAAGAAGCCAAATAAGAAAAGATGGTGGGCAGAGGCCAAAACAAAGTGATGAAAAACAAAATTAAAAGAAAAAAAAAAAAAACAGTAAGTGGTTACACTTGTTTGGATGGCAACCCTTCTCTAAGGGATTGTGTTGCTCAGTGTTCTCACATAGGTTCCTCAGTCCAGTATTCAAGTAAAATTAGGACTGCTGCAGCTCCTCCTCTTCCTTCAGCTTGCAATCAAAATGATCAAAAAAGGACCCACTAGCATTCCAGTTGTGGGACGGTCAGCTAAATATGTAGATTACAGAAAACTGAAGGGGGGATGCAGTACGTGTGCTATGGTAGAAAATACTTCTTTCATTATATGAAAGAAAGAGATTGATTAGTGCTTCTATTATGTAGTGTTTGCTTTCTGTCCAAAGGAAGATGCATTCCCTAGGATCAGGACTAAGTCATTACAGAGAATTACCTACTTTGCTTTATTAATTCTGTATCATTGTATGTATACACAAAACACGTCTGCACACATCCATAGATAAACTCTTTGTTGCTTCAATGGAAATTTAAAAAAAAGAAAAATACTACTTGATTGGAAAGGAAGAAAATGAACCCTCAACAGCATCTCAACACACAATTACCCTTGAATATCCAGGCATTTAAAAAGAGTGACGTGCTGACTTTTAGTTTTTGAAATAAATTCTACACAGATATTTTTTTTTGGTGGCTATCAGAAAGAACAAATCTAACCAACAGTACAGTATAATATTTTACAGAATAAATATTAATCAGAATTGCTTATTTAATTAAGTTTGGGTCCCCTTGACCCTCCATTCTAAGTAAGACTTGGAAACAAGCAAAGCTTATCTGTTCCTGTCAGACCCTTCCTAGGGATTACATGGTGCATAAACTAATATGGGTTTCTCTTTTCTCCTTTCTGCGAGAGGAAATAACTAGAGCAACATTAAAACATTCATGTGGCATTAAAGAATTCCAAACAGAATGAGGACATTACAAGGTTAAGATTCTCACAGCATTATCAAATCACCATCAAGTTTAAGTACACAGATCTTACGTGCAGACCACACATAAAGTTCAGAATACTCTGTGTATGCAGTGCTGGTTTGCTCTGTGAAGTAAAAATGTCAAGTATGCGTAAACTGTTTATTTTAAAAGATAAATTGAATATAGTTGCTGTAAAATTTTGTATGCAGCACTATATTATTCATATTTTTTTGGGGTGCCATAGCCACAGAACAAAGCTCGACAAAATTTTAGCCATTCAGCATCATTTAAATTAAAATACTTATAGTAGAGTAACTGAGCTACTAATAGAACCTCCTATGTTTTACACCATAAGAAGGTAAAAATGTTTTTAGTACTTGCCATCTGAAAGATTTTCCTGATCACTGTAAAATGGCTATGCAGGAATGTATCTGTTTATTTCTGCAGACTTTGAAAGGCTAATCAGTGAAAGCTACAACAGAAATTTGAAACTAAGAAGTTACCCAAGAAGGCCTCAGAGGAATTAACTCCTCTGTTAGTGATAACCTTTGTTCTTGAGATCACCTATAACTTAATGCTATATATATTTTAGGATAAAGGCTTCACAGAATTTAAATCCATTCTGCAAGATTCATACCTCTAACAGCTGAAGAGAAAACTATTCTTTTTAAAGAAAACTATTCTTTTTAAAGCTGATTCCTTCCTCCCATTTTTTTCTTGCTATCTTGCACATCCTGACACCAGTTAGCAAGGCTTACTACGCTTAGTACAGCGAACTCCCTTATTCTAAATAGCAAATGCAAAGAGAACGACTGTTCCATCACTGCTCATACAAATGGCATTGATGTGTTCATTTTACGATGGCATCTCATGGGCAGTTAAAACTTTTCTCCCTTATACATAGGAAGAAGATTCTTTGTGCATGTTATTTTAAAGCATAAAATGCTTTCTGTGTGTTTAGGAGAGTAGGAACTTTATTAGTTACAGGACCTGTAGACAAGAGCTTTCCTAGATGGCTGTATGAGATTCAGTAAATACAGCATCACTGTAAAAATCAATTCAGAACAATAAGTTTAAACGGTAGGAAAACAGTTCTTGATGAAAAGGACACTGCTTCTGTTTATGACAAAAACAGCTAGTAAAAGCAGGCAAACAAAGTCGCGTCTCTCTTTGAATTTGGTACGGATAATTTCCCCTGGGCATTTGCATAGCTTAGCTGGTGGTATGTGGAAAAATAATGATCAATTAATTTTATTACAGTAGAACAGGCCTGCTGCCTTCCCTGCCTGCAGGACACAGGTCATGAAAACCTTTAGGCAAAAGGAAGAGTGGTAATGGAGTCTCTTTCCCTGGCAGGGGGGAAACTGCTAGTTTGAAGCTATCTGCCATCACATCATAAAGTCAGAGAATCAATGTAGGTGGTAAGGGACTTCTGCAAGTCTGCAGTCTTAACTTTCTGCTCCAGGCAGGTCCCATTAAAGCAGGTCCACCTGAGTTATGAATATCTCTAAAGATGTAAAGAGTTTTTGTAGCCTCTCTGGGCAAGCTGCTTCACTATTGACCGTCCTTTGTTAAAAAAAAAAAAGTTTCCTATATTGAAGTTCCCCTGTTGTAACTTGTGCTCATTGCCTCTTGTGCACCTCTGGGAAGAATCTGGCTCCATCTTTTCTACACCATTCCAGTAGGAAGCAGTAGACGGCAGCATGACCTCCCCTCACCATCATCTTTAAACCTGAGCAAACCCAGCTCTCAGCTTCTTCTTGTATGTCATGAGCTGAAGCCCCCTGAACAGTTTCAGCCTTCACTAAACTTGCTTTAGTATGTTGATACCTTTCTTAAAACAAGACCTAGAACTTCAGATGTAGTCTCCCAAGTGTCAAACAGAGGGGAGGAATCACTCAGCACCAAACGTACTAGTTATACTCAGCCCTGTATGCAGATCTGCACACTTGCTGCAAGAACTCACTGTTGATTCATGTTCAACTTCTCCACTATGAGCCCCTATCTCCTTTTCCACCAAGCTGTTCTCTATTCAGCCAGTTCCCAGCCTGCCCTGCTGCATGAGGTTATGCCAACCCAGATGCAGGGCTTTGCATTTGCCTTTGCTGAACTTCACGAGATTCCCAACAGCTCATTTTTCCAGTCTGACTAGGTGTGAGTAGCAGCCCTTCCCTCCAGTGTATCAACCACTCCCCCCAATTTGGTATCACTCACAAACTTGCTGAAAGGTCACTCTGTCCCATCATCCTGGTCATTATATCAGCCATTTCCAGAATCCAAGTTGATCTAACCTAGATAACAGAAAGCAAGTCAAACATCCTTCCAGGGACATGCTAGAGATGACAAATTCTGTTTTACAAAAATGCAGGAGTTGCATTGCTAAGTCTCTTCTCTAGATAGAAGAAGTAACCTTAGGTTCCACAAGCAGGCCTGGGGTCTTTTTTTGGGTGCAAATGACGAAGTGTAGAACTTGACTTAGAGTATGTAAGAAATCCTCTGGGAGACAGAGATGACTGTCCAAACTTTAGAGCTAAGCAAGACAAATTACTTATAGAGGCCTTCCCCAGAATCTTCCAGTCTGTGGCTTTGCTCAAAGACAGATCATTTATTTCTGTGTCATAAAAATGACTAGAGTTGCATCAGTATACATACGATACTCCAAGAACATACTTGCAGTCTTGTTATTTGCCTCGGTGATGGTACGCACAGGATGACTTTGTTCTAGTAGATTATACTTAAGAAGCAGAGGGTAGAATCTGGAAGAGAACAAAACCAAAAACCCACAGATGAAGAAAGAAAACTGTAGGTGTAATTTCATTCCTCAGCATACATTGTAACCGTAAACCAGCTTCAAGAACATTTCTGTAATAACAACCTCTCCAGCGCACAACTGTCTGTTACGGGCGGGTGCCACACACTAGCACAGTATTTTTGCAGAAGGACAAAGTAACATCTCTGCCAAAGGGCATATAGAGGACAACACTACAAACACGGTCCCCAAAATTCACTCAAACGTATTATGCTACTCATAGGCTTACAACTTCTATTATTGGGTGGTATAGTCTTAAAGTTGGATTTTGTTCTGTACGCCAGAAATATATCTGAGATAATACCATGTACATTGGAAATGTCTTAACAGAATGTTTTCTAATCTTCCACGTGGAGTTTGTCTCTCCAAAGCATGCTTTATAACTCTCGTAGCTTGTGGAACAACAACCCCAATAACACAAGCTTAAGAAAGCATTGGTAAACAGGAAGCATTAGTTGTGAAACTGAGCTGAGAAGATGGAAGGACACAAAAGAGAAGAAAGCCAGCCAAACCTCTAGGAATGGGAACAAAGGCACTGAATGTTTCCAAACAAATACTTGAATAAGAAAAGCTGTTTGTGGGGTTTTTTTGATTTTTGGAGTTTTTTTAATGAACACAACAATGATAAAGAAGTTGATTGTGTACTACTGGGACATTCAGCATCTGAAAGAACATGTACTTGTAAGGGTTATATTCCAGGCCAAACCTGTGTCCTAAACCAATGTCTAAAGAAAATGTGGAGTAACTTAGGGACATTTGCAAGTATAGCAACCAAGTGAATACAGTCAATTGACTTACTGCTGGCAAGGAGCTCTTCAGTTCTAACTACTCCAATACCTTCCCAGTGAGGCATGTGCTTTCTTTCCTGATTTTCCTCCAGAAGTCAGTCAGTGCTACAGAAGAACCCGGTCTAGGACCTAAGCTGGGATGCAGGACACCAAGGAGCAGTTTCTCAGCTCTGCTACAGCCACCAAATAACACCCTGAGCAAATCACCCTGCCTCCGTTCCTATATCTAACAATGGGAAGATAATTTCTTTCATCATTTTTTATTAGTTCATTCATTCAGTGTGGCAGCAAGTACACAGCTTAATTGTCACATGCTTAATGCAACAGGATCCTAATTTTGTAGGACTTCAGACTGTAGATATCTACAGATCCTAGTACTTTTATACTCCTCATCGTCACTACAGATCTTCTTAACAGCTAAATGCAGAGGAGGTATCAATTTGTCCAAGGTAGGTGGTCAATGCATTTTCAGTTCTCAGAAAAACTAACTGCTCTTACTAAATTACAAGTGTTAATAGAAGCAACTTCTTCTATTACTATAAAAATGCAGCTTTGCAGCTCTTTAGTCAGTAGTAAATATACAATTACACCTCTCTCAAAATCACTACCCTCACCTGCTTACAGGGAAGTGGGTAACTAGCACTTCCATTAACCACAGATTAGACCATTCTAGCACTTTCCATCAACATTTGAACGTTTTTGATTCATGTGCTCTATCATCTTCCTGCACGGACAGAATTACGGACACGGAGAAACGAGGCTTTTACAATTAACAAGTTTGCTCATGATATTGTTATGCTATGAGAACATTCCTCAGCACAACTATGTGTCTCCATTATATTAATCTATTCCTCAGATTTAAAAACAACTTAATTAAAGCAACCATTCAGCACACACAACCTTGTTTGAGAGAGTATATCTGAAAAGCAAATACTTCTCCCTGCCCCTGCACAGTTCCAGTTGACAAAAAAAAAAATCCATCAGTAAGAAGGAAAATACAAGTGGCAAATTTTTTTTTTACTTTACTTTTACTTACAACTTTTACCAGTTACCAGACAAAATAATACTACAGAAAGCAAATACGACAAGTCTGCACTGCCATAAAAGGTTCATTTAAAATTTTAAAAGGAATTTTAAAACTCATTAAAAAAAAAATTAACAAAAAATCACTGTATCATTGTAATTTATATTAACTTCCTATCTGTTACTAGCATAATTTCTTAGCCATATGCCATGGCAATTAACTGGATGGTAACTCCCCCTCAGTGAAAGTATTTCCTTCTCCCCCCTTGCCCTGATTTCACTAGATGTTATTCTTTTAACTTTTACTACAACTCATAGGAAACAAAACTTCTGACTTGCTTTCCTCACTTCATCACTTCATATAGTTTTTGTTACTTCAGACCTTTCTCTGCTTTCTGATAGAAGCAGATGTAGTCTGAACATTTCAGCATCACTCGATTTTTCGGTATTTTTAAGATTACTTTCTTTCCTTCAGAGAAAAACGCATCAACTGCACTAATCCAACATCAAGTGCACTAACACATTGCATCAGTCTCCTGAAGATCAAACATGAAATGTAATTCATGTTGCTCCCCTGGATACTGTGTTCGTTGTCATATCCAATGGTATGCTGGATGGGATACTGTTCAACTGGAAGTTTCACTAAACAGCAGTTAACACTATTAAAACGTTCTAATAGGTGTGACTTAGTGACCGGAAGAGTCAGTAAACAAATGCAGTATAAGTGACAGTATGAAAATAGAGTAACAGTAATTAGCAATGTGACTCCATGAGTAACAGGAAAATTGCTTTGACCCAGTTGATGGCAGCAGCAACAAAATCTTAAGAAAAAAATAATTAAAAATCTATCCCAAGTAGATGGTTTTTCTATTATGACTTGTACATTACCAAGACTTCTCAGTGTCACTGGCAACATTTATGGTTGCCATAGATCCTATTCCACCAGTATTCTAGTCCTCCTCTGTTGGGAAACACTGTGGTAGCTGTGCTCTAACAAGCCTGATGTTCCTAAGAGCCAGAAGAGGAGAACAGAAAGCCTGTCTGCCATTGTATCACAGCACACTGTACCAGAAGCTACTTGGCATCAATCAGCAGGAAGTCACTGTCACACAGCAAGCCTCCAAGCACTTTCATCGCTTTGCAGAATACAAGCTATCGAGCTGGAAACTTTGCTTGCTTCTGGTTTTTTATGTTTCTTACCATGATCCCTTCTACTTCATTCAAGCAGCGTGCACAGTTTTGACTGGGCTCACACACCGTTTCTGCTGCTCTGCGTGTAGTTGCACAAAGCCAGCATCAGGTGTACAAAGGCAGCATCCTACCTTAAACTGATGTGCCTCCCCATTTATCCCATGTACCAGCGCAAATATTCCATTGGATGTGGATTAATGAGAGCATAACAAAATATGTTCTGTGCATGCTCTCATCTTTTGGAATCAGACCACATACGATTTTCTTCTTCTCTTCTGAGTAAAGAGGAATGATGTAACACAGAAATGGAAGCATTTTAATGCAGAAGTAGAATCATCATTCAGTACGCACCTGAGGGAAAAGCATTCTATTTCTTTGATGAAAATACCATTCATGACAAAAAAACCCCTACCAGCTGCTCTCCAATAGGAAGATGACATGACCAAAACCAAGTTCTTGGTAAGTTCTTTATAAAAGGTCTTTGTATCTCTCTCTCCTTATCCTAGCAGTGTAGGCCTCAATGGGATCCAATGGGGATCATATCCTGAAATATAATAATGTAAAACAACAAAACAGAAGAAACCAAACCAAGACAGACACACACAAAAAAACAATACCCAAAATTTCAGTGGTCCTGGTTTCTTGAACAACTGACAGGAAATGCACTGGTTTCAGTGTGATAATAAAAGGCCGTATGATATACTTGGAATGTATGAGCAAGGAAAAAACCAAACAAGAAAAACCCCGTATAAAAGCAAGCGGTGCTGTCCGTGCGTTGACAGGGACAATGAAACTGTCGTTATAAATTTTACAAAATAGTACAGGAGTGGGAAAGGGAATGGAAAAAATATGCAAAGGTTACAAAATGTACGAACAAATACTCAGTATAAAACGCTGTTTTGCTAAGGGGAAGTTAAAAAGCTATTTTAATTAAGCTACAAATACCCATAACCAGCTTAGGAGTTAGCTGTTCTTTAGTCCTCCAAGAAAAGTAGCAACTGGGAGATGAAGTTTGGCAAATTCTGGCTACAGGTACAGCACATGCATTCAGTCCTAGCAATAATTAACCAGTGGAATAGCTAGAATAACACAGCTCACTCCCACCGTAACTCTTCAGATCTAGATTAAATTGTCTAGGAAATGCTTAAATTCAGTGACAAATGATAGCTACCAGAGCAGCGAAGTCCTGGAGGAGTGGACCGAAGGCCCCTCATCAGAGAGGGGCACACAACCTGAGTGGAGGGTCCACGCGCGGAGCTTCGCTGTCCGGGTGACAGACAGGTCGCAGCTCTCCCCAGCTCCTCCCTTCTGGCCGGATGGACAGCAGAGCATGGGCTTCAGCCCTGGCTCCGCAGGACCTGGCTCGGGGCAGAAAGCAGCCTTTTATAGCCGGCACGCAGCTGTTCCGCCTCACACCTACACACTCCGCTCCAGGAGCAAGGCCCTTCTGCCGGGAGCCCGCACCCCTGCCGGGAGCCCGCACCCCTGCCGGGAGCCCGCACCCCTGCCCGGAGCCCGCACCCCTGCCCGCCGCCGGCAGCTGCTGATCCGCCCGCCGCGCTGCCCATGGGACCCCGCCGCCCGGCGCTGCTCCGGCGGCCGCCCCTGCTGCTGCTGCTGCTGCTGCTGCCCGGTGAGTACGGCCGGCGAGTGAGTACGGCCGGCGAGTGAGTACGGCCGGCGAGTGAGTACGGCCGCTGCGGGCCCGGGGCCGGGCTCAGCGGTGCAGGGGGAGCCGATCCTGCCCCCGGGAAGCGCCCGGCCAGCGGTGGCTCCCGGGGCTGTGCCTGCTCGGGGGGCTCCGTAGCCTGCGGGAGGGAGCTTAGCCGCGTCTGGAAGATGGCAGGAGGAGGGGGGAAGAGCGTTAGGAGAAATACTCCTGGCAAGTGACTGCTTTGAAAAGAAGCGCTTTGAAAGATTGGCTATCGCGCTTGGGCGTAGCTCGCCCGAACGGAGGACACGGAGATGCTGGGCTGTGGCGTGTGGCTGCACAGCCCACCTCCTGTCTCCCGCAACACGGGAGTGCGGCCGGAAGGTTCTCATTACTCTTTCAAAGTTCATCAGTAATGTGCAAGTGTGTTAACAAGCTCAGCATTTGAATTCAGCCTGAAGACTGCACGTGTAATCACAATTCTTCTCCAGCCTGATACATTTACCCATGCTCTCCCTGGGGGTGCGAGAGCGAGCTAGCTCAGAGCACTGAAGCTGTTCAAAAGCTAGGAACTCCTGGAACTGAGACTGCATACAAACCCAGAACTGGCTTATTCTGAGAAAATGATTCAGTCCTTATGAATAAGTTATGATGTGAGAAGATAATTAAAGGACCCCTGCCTCATACCCGAACACAGCCGACTACTCACTTTGCAAGTATTTGATTATTTTTTTTGGTTTACTATGGCCTATTTATTAAACAGTATTAAAGGCCAGTTGTAATAATTTACAGTCCATTTACTCATAGGTTTTTTTGAGGTATTCATCAGCATAGTATCTGAATGTATTTATTGCTTTCACACTTCTGTGACACTATATTATCGCCCCTGTTTTTCAAATAGGGAGGTGAGCTGACACAAAAAAAAAGCCTCCACTACGTTTAGGTTCCCATGGTTTTCCCTACAATTTTACCTACGACTGCTTAAAATTATGTGGAGGTTCAACTACTCAAAAGCCTGGCTCTGAGTATGGCAGTAGTTTGGATCTCCCAGCTCCAGGAAATCCAGGTGGCTGACAGCATGCTCTTAGCAAACAACACCAGGCATTGTTCTACAGTGATTAAACTAACCTCATGCTGAACCTTTGTGACAGGTCTAAGGATAAAATCCAGTTTTCCAGAATAGCATTCAGCTGCCTTAATTAAGAGAATCTCTCTTGTCTCCTCATACTTTTTTTTTTTTTAATATACATTCCTACACAGCCTGAAAATTCACCAAACCAAATCTCACAGATAGATCTTACGGACAAGAGCTGCAATTAATTCTTAGACTCTGAGCACAGAATGAAGCAGGGTGGGGTGGTCGGGAAGAGACAATCATATGATTAAAGACCATAAGGTAAGGTGCTTGCATAATGGGGCCAGCTTAAGGTCCCACCAAGCTCACTGCCCCAATTCTACTTCCTGACCTCAGCATGCCTCTATTATTCTTTCTGCATTTTGATCATCCTCCAGGCTTCATCCTTTGCATGGCACAAACCTCAGCAAGAACATTAAGGAAAGCAATAAATCTGTTTCACTGCTTCTGCCGGCCTAGAGTGATCATTACAGAGAGCCTGGCTTCGGTCTGATAGCTCTGACTCAGGCATCACAGACACCCATGCAGTAGGCAGAAGGGAGGAAGGGAAATGCAGTTCACCTGTTTCTCAATGCTTGGTCCCTAGTATCAAAACAGGCAAATTTATTCTTTCAGAAATTTACATGAGACCACAATTTCTGGAGATAGTACATCGTAAGTCTGGGCAATGAGATGAGGCAAAGAAGTCCATTCCTGGTAGATTTTTTCCTCTGGTTTTAAAAGCTAAGAGGGGTAAAAAAAAAAAAAAAAAAAGTTTCTATAATGCACACAGTTCAAAGGTTTCCACTTCTGGCAAGATCTTGGAGATGCATCAGAAAGTCTGCTTATTCCCAGGTTTCAAGTTCTGAAGAACTGGAGCACTATGACTACACAAAGGAAATACCACCATGGGAAACCTTACACTTCTTTAACGTGTTTATGTAGCCTCAGTCTTTGAAAAAGTGGCTTAACATTTCTTTTAAAAGCCAGAATGTATCTGTATCAGATGCCAATGATGATCGTAGTTATGTGTCATAATTATGCAAAGCTGTGCATCTCCATAAAAATATAATTATATATCTGCCAAAATAATGACTATGTTGCATTATGCCCATTGCAAAGAGTAAAATGTTTTGGGAAATAGGTCCTTTCGCAAAAATAATAATTTGTTTCTAAAAATTTGGTTTTTTTCTACTGCACCCACGGAAATTTAAGGGACTGGATTTTTCAATACTATTGTAAGCTGTTCAGAAAACCAGGCAAAAAGAATAGGAAGATATAGTGGAAAATATCTTGCAAAGATATAATAAAATACAACATTCAGCACACTCTGAACCCTCACGAGCTTATTATGCAGTCAACAAACCGAGACAGTATGATGAAGTTCAAACTCTCCAAGCACGGCAGGGCTCTGATTTGGGCAGCCGCAGTTACAATTTCAAAATCAAGGACAACACAAGTATGTGATTACTTGCTGTTACTTCCTCTCAGGCTGTCTTTAGCGTTTCCTTAATTTCAGTCTTCAGAAAGTCACCTCATGGCTTTTGATCTCTCTGGCTTAGTTATTACAATCACAAGGACAACTGCACAGAGTTGTTTGGATTTGGTTTCCCTTCAACCTTTACTTTTAAAGCAGCTCTATCACATCCAGTGTGTTTGCTGATGCACTGATCTCTTCTAAGGTTTTTTTTTTTTCTTCTCCTGAATATCCTTCTTTAACGTTTTCTCTCAAGGATGAGAACAGTTGAAATTTTAACAAGGTTCCGATTCCTCCTATGCAAGAAACACTGGAATTATTTTTGTACACTTAGTTGTTCTTATTTCCTGTGACCTCTGGATACCAAAACGACGTGGTTTTGATTTTTTTTCCGTACACATTATAAGTAATGAAATTAAAATTTATGCAATTTGGTTCCCTCCCTTTTCCCCCACCCACAACACTGTGTTTGATAGAGCTGCACACAATCTGCATGACAGAGACAGACTAGACAGAGGGATGACACTACTCTCTCAAGAATGCATCATCAAACCAATAGGAATACTTTTGTCCCTGAAGATAAAAGCGAAGTCTTCACTGAAACCAACGAGACTGCACAGAAGATTTAAAAAACATACCTTAATTGTGAGACCTTTGGAATACACAGAATGTCGCTTCACGCTCTGACTCTGTTCCACAGAAGTTCGATAGAATAGTTCAGAAGTTTAATTCTGTTGCTAATACACTAAAACTCCCATTATCATACTGATACTCTCCCTGCTTCCATAGTCCCGTGCGTTCTAGGATGGTCTTCTGTCACTTTTACTAAATTCAGGTTACAAAGCTGCTGGGGCAGAGACTTTTCCTTTGGTCACATTCAGAGTATCTACAGTACAACAGTCTCTTGGTTTATACCTGGATGTCCAGATGCTGTTACACAAACTGCAATTCTACAAAGTTCACATCTTTTTCTTTAAGTTACATGGAACATTTTAAAGACTCGTACTTGAGCTCCTCGGGGATTAGACAGTTCATCACTTCTACGTTAGACGGATTTAAATCAAGGGACTGAGATTTGTCCAAATTTAGCAAACAATTCTCTGATGAAACCAGGAATATGAATTGGAATTCTTAATTCCCTCTCCCTGTCTTGTCACTCTCCTTCACCATCCTTCCCCAGCTGCCAGGAACGGAGACACAATCTAAAAATTCTTCCCTTTCTTCAGGGATTTCTTCAGTATCACTAACATCGTACAGTGCAAACCCAGTTTTGCCATTAACCACTAACATGGTTCCTTCAGACATTACTGACTAGCTACATTTCAGAGTATAAGCAGTTGTCACTTGTAAAGCTGTAGCCTTACTGCAGGCTTCTTTTTTCAGCCGAGTGTTTACTGAACCCCTACTGACAATGAAGGTAACAGTTTCAGTGCTACGCTCAGGATAAAAATCTGGGTATACTCAAATGGATGCATCTGCTACCCAGAGGTGCAACAGAATGAGAGATGATCATGTGTCAGTTCCACAACACGACTGTTACTCTGACACCTAGAACTCCAAAGAGTCCACCCAGTTCACCTTATGGAACCCCTGGGAGAGCACGGGAGGACCTTTTCCCAGAAAACACATACAGCTAAACAGCAGATAATGTCCTGAACGGGAGCCGTCACACAGTAGATACTACTCACTGCGTTAGCAAGGAAGTTTTAGTGCCAGTGGATCAGTTTTTAAAGGGAACTGCAGGTGACTACATAGCCAAGGAGGCTTTTCTTAAATCAGGATGTGACTACTTCTAATCAATGGCCAAATTGCACATGCAAGTTTAAGCGCTCTTGTTTCAACATCCTCCCCTCTCCCTAGGTCACACACCCACAAAGCAGGAACAATTAAGATCTTGGAGATTGGAGTCACCAATCAGGAAAGTACTAAATATTATTCCAAGAAGCCTAGCTATTTTCACAAGTAAGGATCAGCTGCATTATTCCTAAAGCTCACATACAAACCAATTGTATTCCTGTGTGCCGTGATTTAATAAGGTGCTTAAATCCCTTTGTTTCCTGAAATTAAAAGTGCTGAAGGTTACCAGCATCTCATTACTCAACTGTGCTGGGAGCAATATTTTTATGTCAGACCTTTCATTAATTGATTACAGTTAATCACATAATCTAGTATAATAGATTAGTCTATTAGTTAGTCTACTGAGGTAGATTATATGATTACACAGATGAAGTATAAACTGTATAACCACACAGTTATTCTGGAAGAAAATAAGTATCAAAGTGAAAAAGTCTAAATATTCTGCTGTCTCTCTCATGGATATTATCAGTTATTAAATCTTAATGTCTTTCCCAATCTGTATCCTGTACTGGGAGTTCAGATGTATAAACTGGTCTCCTCAGACAAACTAATTAAACTTTTTTTTTTTTTTTTTTTTTTGTAAGACAGCTTTAATCAGCAGCCTTCCACTGACTTGTTCTGTACTCATACAACTTCTTTAAAATTGCTGCAAATGGCTTGGAGCCCGCACTGCAAGGACATGCTGCCCATTACCGTTAAGGCTCTTTGATGTGTTAGCTGGACCTGAGGGATGAAATTGAAGCCCTAAAAAATGTCATCTTGTGTCTCAACATTTATCTCCAGCCCTGGACTTACTGCTTTAGTACTGACACCAGATCATTACAATAAAGTTCACAACTGCAGTCTTGTTCTGCAGAAAGAACGGTGTGCATCCCCTCAGCAAAACCCCAATAGATGAATCAGGGAAAAAGAAAACCAAAACCAACCAACCTTTATTTTTAGTTCCCCAGAAATGACTCAAACCACTTGCCTATTTCCCCACTCTACACCTGCCCCTTCCCACCAGTTATTTGGCTTCTTTGTCTAAAAAAAGAGGAAAAGCTGAACCCCTTCCTAGAGGGGCTATCGGTTCAAATCCAAATTCTACAGAATTACAACACGGGCACAATTGCACGATATGCTAGGGAGAAAATAGATGCCCTAAGCATTGCAGTATCTCAGCAGAGGAGGGGACCTAGGGCACAGAACACAGGCTAGTCCTTGCCAGTTTGAAGACTGGAAATGACCGAGGTCTGCCATGGCGTGCTGCCCTGCTGGGAGAAAGCCACCGCAGCTATTCGGAATGCTGCTCAGTGTTCTGCTGGCTATGGATTGTGATAAAGGGTCAAGCATCGAACTGTCAAAAAAGAAAACTCTGTTAGTTTCAAGTACTGACATTCGTTATCAAAGTTCTAAAAGCCAAACAGCTATTTACATGCATATCTGCATGTTTGAGTCAATAAAAAACCCAAACAAAGAGTTTTTCTTCCACAGTTTATAAAGGCACTCCTGGGGAAGGCCGCTTCAGAAATCGAAGAGGAATTCTTGAATTAGCTGGGGCCATTAGATGTACTACAGGGAGATCTCCGTTTGCCTACCTACGTTATGGATGCTACTGTGGTCTGGGAGGAAGAGGATGGCCCAAGGACAGAGTAGACTGGTAAGAGTAACTATTTAACTGAGTAATTAAGCGCTGAGTGTATGCAGATGGCAGAGTAAAAGGACTAAAGCAGGAATGAGGCCCATTGAACATTAGTGAGAGAACTGAGCTTAGAAACGCCTCAGACTGTTAAGGAACTGACACATTAGAATTGTGTTAGGAACTGCTACTAAAATATAAAATCCTTAAGCATCTACTTTTATTTAAAATGCTTAAAAGAGGTCTAAAATTAATTCTAAAAGTGTTTCTAACCATTTTTCTAAGCACATGAAGATATATTGCACTGTGGCAAAAGCAGCTGTATTTTCTGGTTTCTTTAGTACTGCTTGGAAGATTCCCTAGAATTTCTTTTTTCTGTTATTATTTTTATCGGAGCTACTTCACAGGCACGTGCTGTGGAACCGTTACCTGCCGCAGGATCTCTACATGGTGATTCGTGGGGAATTACCAAGTAATTGTTTAATAAGCATAGGAAAAAAACCCAGTAATTGCAAGTGAGAGCTCACAGCATTAACTTTCTATTGCAGAGACCAATTCCTCAGGCAATCTAAACACAGCCTAAGCATCACTTGGCTACTGTACTGCGATGGCTACCAGGAGGAAACAAGCCTGAATGCAAAGAGCTTGTGGATCCACCGCGTTCTTCCAAGTCAGAAAGTATAGTCCGTTTGCAGAAAAAACCCCAAACATACAAACTCTCTCATTTCAGGTCCTTGTTACCCCACCTCCGTGCTTGCAAGGACTCTACACCACAATAGTTCTTTTTTTAAGCATTAAAATATGCATTCATTCTTACCTGTACTGTTCAGTTCCACGAGAGAACAGCAATCCCATTAATGCATTGTCCCGATTATGACAAGAATGATTTTGAAACTGTCATTCTGGGCAATTCTCTCACGATCCTGAGCAAACAGTTGTAGTTCTGTTATGGCATGAAATAGCACCTGTGCCCGCTCCTTACTGAACTTTTCACGTGCTCTCAGCTTTTCTGCCACCACCCGAGGACTTCGCTAGAAGATAACACTTATGGCAGTAGGCTGTGGCCTCACACGTCTCGTCCCTTCCTGTTAGTAACTGTTACAACAGCGTCAATAACTGTCAGGAAAATACATCATGAAATGACAGGATAGTCTGTCAGATAATGAATCTGCCTCCTGGAAGGGGCTAGGAGAGAGACATACCCCCACAAAATTTATTGTGTTTAAAGTTAAGAATGCTTCAAAGAGTCCTTGTATTTTCTTCTACGAGGAACTTCAAGTGGATCGATACGTATCAGACGTTTCCTCACCCCTGATTACATGAAAACAGTAATTTTTTCCAGGTGTCTGTTAAGCAATTGCCCCCTTTTCATCCCCAAGCAGGTAATGTCCATTTGCGCATGCTGACCGCTTGTCTTGTTTCACACCCCGTAGAAACATGCTAATAAAAACCATCCAGATGACCACAAATCACCCCAGTGTGAATTAAGGCAGGCCCATTTGTGTCACTCTCAGGTGCTGCTTTAATCACGACTGCTGCTATGGTAAGGCAGAACAAGCAGGCTGTCACCCGAAGATAGAAAGCTACCACTGGGAATGTGAAGACAACGCTGTTGTGTGTGGTGAGTGAACAGTTCTAAGCAGGGCTTTGTTTCTTTGGTTGGTTTGGGTTTTTATTTATTTTTTTTTTTTTACCTCTATCATTGCCTCATTGACTTCACAGAAAAATATTTTCTTAATTAAATGTAAAATTAATACTTTACTATCCTTCCTTCTGTGAGCTTTTTGCCAGGGTACATTGTGCCTCCAACTGAATGCAGTTTCTTCATCTTAATCCCCCCTACAGGCATACACGAGCAAACAAAGTTCTGACTTACAAGCTCCTGTTACCCTTTCAGAAAGCACTACCAACCCCCCCCCTTCTTACTTGTCCTTTACAGATGTTGAGGAACCCACATTATGCTACTTTCTGCAGGTCTCCACCTGGAGAGCAGCTACAAACAGGAGGCGAGGCAATTACAACTGCCTAAAAAGGATCCTTTTTATACTTAGCAGAAAATATTTCACCCCCTTTATAAGCTTATGACGGACAAGTTTTGGGCATGCTTGCCCCTGACTGGCTGCACAGACCCACTGCTAATGGGTGCAGCTGAAGAATGAACTCACCATTACAATTCCAGACACTGAGGACATAAAGTATTTGACAAGTAGTGTGTTTATTTATGGAAGTTACACGTCCAAAGCCATAAAAGATTGATCTGAAAGTATTTACATAATTATTGTAACGGCCAAGTTCCAGTCCACCTCTATTTGGCTGTAAGGGTTAAGAACACTTCCATTTCATAGCAGGATTTGAGTTCATTCTCACAGCTGAACACTTGTTCTGCTCTTAGACAAATCTCAAGCAGAGATCTGGCTAACCTTTAAATACTCAGCCAAAATACAATCAAGGATTCAATTCAACAGTTGCAGAGAGAAAAACCACACATTTCTGGGTTGGTACAATAAAACCAAAATATATTGCTGTAGAAGAAAATGTTCATGCCAAGAATAAACGTTCATGCCAAGAAATCTGTTGTAACAACCCTACAATTATAAAACAAGTGTGGCCAGACATGGATTTTATCACATTTAAGCACACTTTACTGAAGTTCTTATTCAGTGCCTCAATAAAAACCAGGTGGGTAATTTAAGCTGAGCATGGAACAAGTTTGCATCCCATATTTCACATATGTAGTTTTAATGCTACATCCTTCTATGGATTCAAATGTATGTGAAATGGAAAATATCTTCCCCAGCTCAAGTTTCACTGGAGCAATAGGGTGGACAGGGAGGGTCGGATACCACTTTCTAAAGAGGAATCAGTTATCGGAGTTCCTTTATTAAAGAGGTGAAGAAAAGCACATCGGTCTTTATCTAATTGCTCTCTTTTCACCTGCCAAGATAGTTCACTGATTATAAATTGTCACCAGACCAAACTGTGCTCGTGTATCTCTGTGGCCAAGATGTCCCAGTGTGGAGTTCCAGAGAACAGAAAAGAACTGGAAGTCTTACGAAAGCTCAGTACAGTTCCTAGTGCGCTTGAGGTGTAAGAGTCATTTCTATGGCAAATAGGTAGTGTGAGGTAGAAAATCTTGGTGTTCCATTTGGTATTTTTAATTATTTCAGACTAACATCAAACTTACTGTGTTTTCTTTCAGAAGCACTAGAGGACAAATGCCAAAAAATGGCATGTGAATGTGACCGTGAAGCTGCCAAATGTTTTTCTAAAGCTCCCTATCACGCAAAATACCTTTTGTGGCCAGATTTTATGTGTGGTGAGATCCAACCTTTGTGCAGGTATTAGATATACAACAGCAGTCTTAATTAAATCTCTGTATTTAAATCTAAAATGATTTTGGTTCTGGTCACAATAGTGACCACACATTATTTTCTCCTTTCTTGATCTTCCTTCCTGCCACCTCAGCCCCTCCGCCCTACAAGGACTGAAGTCAGCATTTATAGTCTATCTACCATCTACAGTATCCAGTCTAAAAGCAAGTTCATTAGTTCTGTGTAAGCTTTTATTGACGGAATAAGAATTTGAGTTCATCAGCTTAAGGAGCTTAATTTTGTTTTGTAATTTTGTTGTATTCAGATTCACAGACTTTTCAGGTTTGTAACATCATTCATGGCAAGCTTTTCATCCCCCCTCCACTGGCTATAAGAAACAAATTAAACTTTTCCACTAGCATTTACCTTACTGTTTGTTAATTTTGACCTGACTGGAAGATATGCACAAAGTGACAGTGTCAAGACAAAAAGTCCTCTCATATTAAAGATTTATTATGAAGCCTAATTTAACTTTTGTATCTCATTTACCTTAAGTAGTCCTACCTGTATTAAAAAGCACATCATATTTTTTTTCCTAGTATTTACTTTTCAATTACAGTTTTCTAAGATGCTGTTCATTTGATATGGCTGAAGCTCCTTACCCTAGGTACACCTTCCTTTTCCTGTAGTCACAGGGAGAAGTTACACCCTTAAAACTTCAGAGCCAGATTTAGAAGTGGAAATGCAAACCATCGCCAAGACAGATACGTAAAAACACTGGGACCAACTGCCTTTCTCAGAGGTGTCTGAACTTGAACAGAATGAGCCTGCAAAGTTCAGAATTATATATACACCTCAAAGATGTAGAGATGGTTTTAGATTGGGTCACTTCATAGTTTTTTGAAGCCTTTTAGAGAGAGAAATCAGTAACAGAGACTGCTGAATAGTACATTTTCCCTAACTGCCAATTTTAACAGTTTAAGTGCCTGGAGTGTGTTGTATCTTCTTTCACACACCTCAACTGACTTAAAGATGCAGGGCTATAAAAAAAGTTTGCACAAGTCACAGTTAATGACAAATACTTCAATACAAAACAAAACCAAACACACGCACACAGAGAAAAAAAAACAACCCCCAAACCAAACCACTGAAAAAACCCCAAAAAACCCCCAAAGAGATCTTCAGGAAGGATAAAGATTTCAAAAAGAGATCTTTAATATTTAAAAATATTTACATGCAATTGAAATTTATATTAATGATACAAATGAAAGAAAGTCCAAACCAAACCAATGTAGAATGCAAGGGGCAAAGATTTTGAAGAACCTAAATTTTGTTTCAGTCTCAACCCATGCATCAGCAAATGGCAATCCTTGTTACAGAAAATAATTTGCTCACCCATCTAGATACACACATTATATTGCAGTAAGATGTAATTATAGCATCAGGTCACTTTTGCAAAACAGTCCTTTCTAAAAGATAACCCTGAATTTAAGAATTAGTGACTGAACTCAAAAGGAGAGCATCAAAGAAGCTACTGATGAAGTCTAACTGATCTGAACAGAAAATTTTGAATGCAAATCACCACATTTGCCAAAAGAGAAGAAAACTCAAGCAGTCTTTGTCTTCAAAAATGGGAATTTTAGAACAAACTCTTCTGTGAGACTATGTATTTGACAGTCAAAACTTCATACGTAAAGCAGACTGAAAACACTGAAGTACTTTCAGTATCAAGCCTATCCAGGAAGAGCTTTCCTTTGGCAAACTTAAGTTGAGGAAGACACTGCTGGTATGAAATGCTAAGTGAAAAAAAAAGGAAATAAAAAAAAATCACTGTAGCTGTTCAGAAGACACTGATTTTAAGGCAGGCTTGAAAATAATGTTCAAGACACAATAGAAAACTTTGATCAAAAATAATGTGATGTGACAGTTTAAGTTTAACATGGCTAAATCAGGAATGTGATTTTTTTTTTTCCCCCAATAGAAAATTCTGTTCAGATAATAAAGCCTATCCTCAGATTTGGAACCAGCTTGTTTAAGAGTAACTTACCTTAAGGCTTTTTTGCATGTTTAAATTAACATAATCCACCACTTTCACTGTCACATATACAAAGGAAAAACAAAGCTGATTTCAGATGTCCTTAGAAGCTAAACAGCTCAAAAGTTCCACTGCCAGTCACTGCACTTGAGTCTCTAGACGCCTTACTTCTTTAACCACAAGATCAATGTTTATAATTGGGTTGAAGTACAAGGCCCAGTAAAACAAACAATTGCAGACAAACTGAGGAATAAAAGGCCAAAAAACAGCAACAAAAAGACCCTGGGTTGAGACTTTCCAGAAATGTCTCCACATTCTGTGAGGAATAGTCCTGTGAAAAAGGAAAGGAAGAGGTTTAGAGGAACTATGCATCTTGGTTTTACCCCTTCTAACAAAAGCTAGGATGTGCTGCAGCCTCAATTAGCCCTGACTCGGGAACCTGGAAGCCACCATTTTTCTCTCCAGAAAACCTATCTTAAAATAGAGACTTTATATGATAAATCATTAAGCCAATTTATTCAGACCACAAAGCACAGCAAGTAGTCAAATTCCAGATTGGTCATAGATTATCTCCATGTTCTCTGTTCTCTTTTGAACACATTCTGCCCTCTAGCTGCTGCCAGAGAAAGTGAAAACCCAGTACACACCAACTATAAAGACCACAGCCATTAGGAGGTAATGTTAATAGCCTTGCAGTAAGGCTAAAGCAGTAACTGAAAACAGCAATTCTGATCACTTACCAGAAACAACATCAGTGTAACTAAACTTATTTATGATCCCGAGAACTTCTCCTTTAAGAACCATATTGCAAGCATATCATGACAAAATTCTTAGGAGTTAGCTCCTGGCTGACAACCAATACCAGTTACCATAGCAGGCAACCCTCGAGGTAAGAGTTACTATCTCCCTAATGGTTAAGAACACGTTTGTTATCATTACTGCATTTGCTACATCTTATCAGCAAAACTGGCTATAAGAAACTCTTCCCAGTACTCACAGAAATAAAAATATTTAAGAGTGAGCACTGGTATCTGTGTGGATTCAGATTCATGTGTTCTTATTAACCCCAGAGTTACGGTCAGACGCTGTCATTTCAGTGAGCAACTGTGAAACCTTAAGACTCTTACTTTCTATTTATAAGTCCATGTACTTCCTACCCTCTTCAGCAAGCTCAGGAGGACTTACTTCAATTCTCTTCTTGACCAGAGCCTCCAAAAGGAAAATAATTCCAGAACAGAGAGCAACATGGCATTTACAATTATAAATCTTGATGTCCAATAGTGCACATCGAGCCAATCCCAAGCAAATTCTGCTATCAACTGGTATGGCAAAACCAAATATTTTACAATGAATTCTCTCCACTGTTTCCAAGAAGGATCTTTAAGGTCCTGAAAATTAGGATAAAAAGGCTGTTCATCAACTTCCTATTAATAAAACCAACCAAACAAAAGACATAATAATTGCTTATTTCCACTGCTCTTTCATTGAAAAACTATTTTTTCATACATTGAAAGTAGTAATTAATCTTTATTATACTTTCTAGTAGATAATACTATAACCCAGTAACTTCCATTGGATTAGCATAAAACATCACAGATAGACAGACCCTACAATGCTAAAATGTTAAAAATACAGCTGTTCTGAATGAACAGCCCTTCTGTAGTCCTGTGAACCTTCAAAAAAATCAGTTTCACTTAAATCAGCCTTATTTAAGGTAATGGTCACAACACTGGTGATGATTGCATACAGTAAAATCAACCAAACACTTGCTTTACAGGACTTAGGTGTTTTTTCAATGTTGTAAAGACATGAATGGTGAATAATCATGTGTTTTTATGCTGCTAGTCTTAAAATGCTTGTAACTAAAGCTAGTAGCACATTCAATGTTTTTAACACTTACTAGTAGTTTTGTGACACTATCTTCATACTTGTCTTCTTGTGTAGGGCAAATTGTGTGGATGAAAGGTAGGAAAGCTTCTGCGTAGTCAAAAAAGTATAGGTATAACATACCGAGTCTTGGAGAACTCTTCAGTGCATACAGAAGAAAGAGTGATTTTCCTGGATTTACTGCCTGAAAGGTATTAAATTATCAAGTTTCAAACTATGAAAAAATAAAGTGAGACAGACACGCCGGTGTAGATTTTTCTGACAATCATGCTTCGAAGAATCATTTTTCAAATACAATTCATAAAACTGAGCAGTTTTTGCCAGGGTAATTCTACTACCTTAACATTCCTCCTAACTTTAAGAGATTTTTCTTTTAAAGATACTGTTTTAAAAATACTTAATAGGCACGACAGACTTCATGTAAAATTTACCTTATATTCCCAAAGATTTTGTGGTGGTTTAACGCCTAAAGTCTTCACACATTCCAGTTCTGCCACGATAGCCTTTCGATGGTTACTGTTCTCTATGCTGTAAGGCTCTTTTGTGAAATCTTCCTCTGTCAGGGTTAGAAGGAGTCTACAAAAGCAGAAGAATTGAGAAGGTAAAACAGTGTCTCTACACCAAAAACATATGGCTAACAAAGTAGCAATTACATACTGAAACGATAAGCTACTGATAGAAGGTATCACCTTTTGGATTACATTCCATATCAAGTGTTCTGAATCAACTGCATCTCAGAGCCTGGGTTTTAAATATCCTTCAAGTTTTCTCTTGCCTGCTTTCAGCATGCAAATTTATCAGCTTGTTGGCTATTATTGAACACAGTTCTTCAGTACTTCACAGATCTAGTCTGGTCTCCTGAAATCAAACCTAGAGCTCTTGGGTGGAATACAACAATGCATACAGCATATGAATATTTTCACAAGAAAGAGAAGGTGGGAGGGGTGGATAATGCATTAGTAGAATTTCACTTTCAGCATCATTTCAGTCTGCATTGTCAGCATTTAAGAAAGTTCTTAGAAAATTTTCAGTTAGCTTGCTTAGCACCTGCTACAAATGTTTTCAACTACAAGGGTTAAAACTTCCCCTGAATTTTACTCCGATACATCAACAGCATATTGCCACAGTCTGTGGAACAAAGTGTGGCCATTTCACAATACGCCATCCCTAACGCCAATCAAACGATAGCTACTCTTGACAGTTAGGCCTCTCACCTTCCGTTCACCTTCTCCAGTAAAAATCTCTCTCTATAATGTGAAGTCCATGGGCCTAGCTGCTCTAGCCAAAGTATCACTTCCTCAGCAGTCCATTTAGCAACAGGTTTGTGGACAAGAAGATCTTCTTCAAATTCTCTGCTACTCCAGTGATATCCAAGTAGAAGTACCTATAGAGAGATTTAAAACAAAACAAAACGGGGGGGAGGGAAACCCCCACAAAATAGATTCTTTACCTGCAAAGCAAATATATTAATGATACAAATAAACACACATTAAGGGGCTTGGCATTCTATGGACCCTAGAATATTCAGGTTATAAGAAAGTACCTTGAAGTTTTACCCAATTTGTCTAATTTCTGTTTGCTTTATATTGCAATTGTAGTTCCTGGTGGACAACTCTGAATGGTACCTTATTTACTCCACTTTGTCTCTTTTGTGTTGACAATCTTTTTTTATGTGTATGTAATTTAAGTATATTTGATTGCATGCTTAATTACGTAAATATGGAAAACCAACCAGACAAAACTTACTGCTACACAAGTTAAAGCTGTCAGAACGCCTGAGAAAAACCCTCCTCCTCGAGGATTTATTCTTCCCGTGTTCGGAACTGTAGGGATCTGGTCATTCCCATATTTTTGGAAGGTTGCTAAGCTGTGTGCTACATCACTGTTTTGCTGAATATCTTCTTTTCTTTGTTCAATGGCATCAGAAAATAGCTTTTCAATAACATCCCTAATGGGAAAAATACTTGTCACTGTATTATAACCACTGAGGTTTAACATTCAGAAAAGGGACTGATTTTTGGATGTTTGTTTTCCAGCCTCTATTAAAGACTGAAGTCTTTGAAAGAAAGAAAACATTAGTTATTGAGACTTAGCAAGTTAAACTTATGAATTACTTCCAAGCAACATTTTCCATAGCTTCTAAAGATAGAGGAAGTTAAAATATCACATTAAAAAGCCCTTATTTCTTATATAAAACTAGACTTGTGTGCACTATTGGCAAGCCTCGATTATTCAGAAATGCTAAGCAAAAGACAACATAAAAGCCTACCATCAATCCTACTATCTATTCATTATAAAAATATTAACCTAAGATAAAGTATTATGAACACAAGAACTTATGGGTAATTCGAGACAGCAAATTGGTATTGTGCTCTGCGATAAGATCACGCTTCTTCCCATAAATAATTTCCTCCAACAGAAATAATTGCATAACTATCAAAGATCATTCTAAGTTAGAATAAGGAAACAACCAGCTGTATTAAAAGATGCAAGTGTCCCAATACTAGAGGGACACCTCCTCTCCGTCCCCAATAAATTCAGAAGGGGGAGGAAAACAAAACCAAACCAAGCCAAACAAACAAAAAACCCCCAAACAAACAAACAAACAAACTCCAAAACAAAGGCAACCAACCCAAGTTCCATGCAGAAAAGTCTGCTTGAACACTTCAGTACAGTACAAGCTCAGAATATGAAAGACTTTGGGGTTTAAATATCCTTGTGACAGTTCAGGTTACAAACAAACTATGAAAAACTGCAGCAAAGTCAATAAACTAGGCAACTGATTTTGTTGGTATTAGGAATCTAAAATGACACAGTTACACTCACCTGAGGAGGATATTGACTTTGGGGAATCCTTCCCATTTTTCTCTGCATTCAGGACATTCGTTCTTCTTGGACGATACCCACCACAAGGCCAGGCAATGTCTACAGAAACTATGTCCACAGTTCAGGGTGGTGGGATTGACCAGAATGTCGTAACAACAGTGGCAAAGGAACTCACTAACTGATATCTGCTGACTGATCTCAGGGGTAGCAGGTGTTTCAACTTCTGCCCTCTCCACTTCACCTTCTGTAGTCTCATCTTCCTCCATTTTCTTATATGCCTTATGCAAGCAGAAAAGTCTCTTGGATCTTCAGAGGAGGTAAGGCACTACTTCTGAAAAGCAACAAGATTAACCTCAGTAAGAGGAAAGTTATTAAAGTACTTTAGAATTGCAAGCACTGTAATTTGTCATTTAATACTTTGGTCTCTCGTGGTTTGAAACTTTTAATCTAATTTAGCTCTCCCCAAAATGAAACAGCTTTTACTTTTTCAACAACGGATTCATTGCAAACTACAATCAAAAACAGATTCTAGAAGTAAACCGTCTCCCTATATTTTTCTCTTCCTGTATTACATAACATGAGAAAGTGAAACAAAAAAACTCCCTAACTATGATCAGATGACTTTTGACAGCATCTTTAATCAAGGTTTTAGTAAAAGACACCAAGCAAAAAGAATAGCATTTGAAAATACATCAGAGAATACAAAAATAAAACAGCAGTATAGCATAATGATTTAATTTACTCCCTCATTGTTCTTTCCAAGAATATGGAATAAAACATTACCAACAGAGGGCAAAGCTAGACATTGCTGGGCGATGGTAGAAAAAAAAATAAATAAATAAAAATTCAATCCAGAGTCATATGCTTCAGAATTAAAAGGAATTTATCTGCTTGCCATTTCGGTGAAGGACTGAACTGCCTATTTACTAGCAATTACTCTTGCTAGTACTACAGAAAATGCACAAGTGAGAAGTGTTTAAGACTGTTTCAAGCTTATGAAAAATATAAGCCTATTTGCCTAATATTCTTACTACATTCTCTCATGTGGCTGTGTCCAGTTTCTTAAGAAAACCACAGCTCCGGATCACTCACTCACCAGTTGCATATTAGAAGCTATCAAAAACTCTCTAACTTTCGTCTCGGGCACTACCAAACCAAAACAAAAGGACACTACTCTCCCTGACACGGCTCCTGCATACTACTAAGTTACCCTCTTTCCATCCAGATCAAGCTCAAAGAGTCAAACGTGCAAGCTGATAAAGGATAAAAATAAATCGGCAAACAAAACAAAAATAAAATAGAAGAAGTACAGAAATACAAATCAATAGCGCAACTAGGATCCTCGGACAGCTTACAAACATCTCTTCCCAGCAAAGATTCGTGACTTTCGAAAAGACAAACCTGAAAGATCACTCACAAGAGAGAGAAAAACGAGGTTTTACACCCAAGAACATTCTTGTAGTTTTCCTGGAAGGGAGGCAACAGGATTTCTGTGGGTGCAAAAGTATTTCACCGCTCGGTCTCTGCACCTGGTAAGAGAAGGGTCAGAAGTGGAAAGCTTCGTAGCTCCCCTCCTGCCGCCTCTTTCCAACTTCAGCTTGCTTCCTCCCCTCTGCGCTGCTAGCAGAGCCGCGGCCCCGATGGCTCGGGCCTGCAGCGGCGGGACCGCCCTTCCCTCTCGCCAGGCCCCGCCGCGGAGGCGCCACCCGCCCACGCCTTCACGCGCTCCAGCAGCAGAAGGCAGCCGGCGAAACCGCACCGCTCGGGCAGCCCCCGCCGGCCCAGACCCCGGCCCGACTCACCCGCTGGCCGCCGCTGTCCCAGAGCGCAGCCGCCTCCCGCCGCCGCTTCCGCAGAGCCGCCCGGCCGGGGTCGGGAGGGTGGCGCAGCTCCCGCGGCTCTGCCCCGCGCCCGGCGCCTCACGGGAAACGCGGGTGAGCGGCGTCTCGGCCCGCAGCGCTCGGCTCCGAGCGGCCTCCGTCGCCCTCCCCGGCGCTGCGGTAGGAAGACCGCGCTCCGGGTCGTGCGACGACCTCCAACAGGTGAGAAAGACTCTGTGTTAAGTGCAACCGCCAGAGGCTCCTCCGGCTGAGCAGCACCAGCAGCGGGTTTATCGACACGGTCCATGTAAGCGGAGCCCATTTCTTCTTTATCCTCAAGAGTTGCATTTCGAAGCTTTTAAAATCACCAGACAGGAACACTACTGCATTCACATTTTTCTTAATACACTCACTTCCACATTCCTGAGAACTGAGCTACGTTTGCTCCACGTATGTCTACGCGCCCAGGTAATCCTCTGCAAGGGAAACTTTGTTAAAGGTTTCTTTTACAAGTTACGATCGAGAGGCCTGATCTCATGTACATTAGGCCTTTAGATGTGATGAGAAGGTCCAGAGAAGGATGTCTTTACAAATGAAGATGCTCCAATGCAACAAGGAGATAACCTTGCTGGCCCGAGTGGCACTTTATCATCAAAGAAAATCAGTTAGGACTGGGAATGTCACTAAAGGTTGACTGAAACCAGTTGAGACCCCAGAATTTAAAGGATTTGGAAACTTTTGAACTTTTAAGAAATAAGAGTGCGCAGGCTTAATCGACTTTTACACATTAACTCCTCCTAGGGGAGGCAGAAGGTGGAGTTAATGAAAGATATGGTGCATGCTGTAGGGGGGTGCACATGTCAAGGGGGGATATGTAGTAGGCGGATCGGGAACTCTGTGCCTTCGTAGTACCTTAGCCGATGGGGAAAGGAAGAGGGTCGTATGAGGCCGGGAAACTAGGAGAAAAGGGGGGGCTGCACCCTCCGGCAGCCTGAGAGACGCCACCGGGACACGCCCGGCGGACTCTCCCTTTATTTGAGGAGAGTCTTTTTGCAGGACTCCTCTGTCTCCTGTTGAACACGGACCTCTAGTGACGTGATTTTCCAAGCAGACGCGAGTTCGACCGCAGTGCCGTGCATGCTGCACCGGATTGGTTCACACAGAGGCTACTTTTACCAGACGAGAGTATCTACATATACACAATTATTTATATCAGCCTCTGTTCCCTTGCTGCATTTCGTTTTGACTGGAGTCCAAAGAAAACGGCGATTTATCAAAGTATTAATGAGGTGTATTTTTCCACTGTGCAACACTGATATTTTCCTAAAGATTTTGTTCTTGTGTCCATTTGATACAACCTACAAGTCCAGTTCAAATGACACTTGATTTCCCAAAAGTAAATAATTACCTTTTTGTTTATGCCAGCCTATTTCGATAAAGAAAATAATAGTCTCTCATTGTTTTCTCTCCCCCGTTATCCAGATTTCTCTGGAGGACAATTATTACTGTGCTGACACATACCTAGCTCTGGCTTTGTTTGCTTTAGAACTACCCTAATCAGATTTCTTATGGGACAGAAAAACGTGGCTGAAAAGTTCAACTCTTTAAGCAGCAATCCAACGTTTGTGTTTCTGTTTGTTTTGCTGAACAGTTATTGCTTCCTTACTCGAACATAGAGTTCTCTTAGCAAGACTACAGCATTACTGGCTCAGATTGGTTTGTGACGGAACGGTCACAAATTACTTCTTTAAAGTAACACATTAAAGGTACTATACAAATTTCCTATCAACGTGGAATAAACATGCATTTATGCTCAACTAAACATGCCATTTCAAGATTTATTTTTTTTTTTAACACAAAATTCTAGCTATAACAGTTCAGGTATCATAGGAATGATTATGGATTCTAGAACAGTTTTCAGCTTTAGTCAAATACAAATGAAAACTCCACTAGCAGCACAGACAAGCAGGTAAATCCATACAAGCCAGGTTCCAAGGCTTATTTTATTAAAAGATCTACCAAACAGCTCATACTTAAGTTTAATTAAATATTTGAAGTCCCAAACAGAAAATCTTTAAACTACTCTTGCATGGAAGTATTAAACCTCTTCTAGATTAAATTAATCTAGATCTACCTTAGTATATGAGGTGAAAATGTGGTGCAGAATCTCGAGGCCTTGTTCTAGAATCTAGGTTTTTACTACTCCTCCTGTGTGTTCTCACTTAGCTTTGATACCAGTGACGTAACACAATACTAGATTCATTCAATTGAATGGATGTATTTCTTTTTCCCTACGGTTAAAGAACAGCACTGAACAGGATGCCAGGGACTTAATTCAATCCTCATTGAGGACAGACTCTAAAACTGAGCTAACATTGTGTTGGGGCAAGATGTTACACTTTCATCAGAACTAACACGTAGTATGGTTTGACAAGGACCTCCTGGAACAACTAGGCCTTGAGGAGGACTATTCCATTGTCTATTGCCAAGCTGTCAGGAGAGCTTAAGGCCTGTGTATCCTTAGCTGAACTACCTTCATTGTAATACTAAACATCAAGCCAAATTGAGAAGCCTCCTGCCCTTCCCCTGAGCGTGCACAGGAATGGCAGTGTGGAGTCAGCAGCATGGAAATCCCTGATCGGTCACCGTAACGAGAGCGGGTTTGGTAAATTGCTAATGCTGCTAATTTTGTGTATAAATGTAGAGTGGATAGTCTTGTGGGGTGCATGTTAGGAGGAGAGATCCCCATGCACCCAGTGCTGTAATAAACCCATGTCAGCTTTCTAAGCTATCATTTGGTTTGGAGAGTTTTCTTAGTTAGGATTTTTGGTGACAGCTTCACGTTAAATGTTCAGTGATGTAACAGAACATACCAGAGGGGGTTTCTGATACAGTCTGCACTGCAGACTTACCCGATGTTGTGAAAATGTAGGGCTTTTTTGTTCTAGTTCATAAAACTTTCATGTATAAAAAAAGCAATGTAGTCTTTTAACTAGCTGTTTGTGCTACTCTCTCCCAAGAGTACCCAGTGATTTGGAAAGCGGCCAACCATTTCTGGTGTCATTTAAGAAGTGAGAGATTTGAAGCACTCTGATTACAAGCTACATATTCATGAGTGCAGTTGTTTTCATAAATACATACAAGAGAACCAAGCAGGTACTTAACAAGGCAAATACCATTTTCTGCAACCAAACAAAAATTATGATGAAACATTTTTTGACATATACAATTGCAAGCAGAAAACTAATTAAGGAAAGCCACACAATAATGGGGATTAAAACTTGAATCAATATTATGAGAGTCCTAAATTATTCTTAGCATGTAATAGCCTTTCCTTTTTATTGCAGTATAATAGATACAGGAAGACAGTAAAGAGGTGACTATTCCTAAAGAGGAACAAAGCCATCCAATGAGGCACGTGGCCTGTCAGCTGCACCAACAAAAATGAGATTTTCCTCCAAACCAGATCTTCTCACAGAGCAAAAGGAAAGCAAAGTCCTTCCATTAATTTAAGCTCTAGTTGTGCAGTTTGGGACACTAGTAATGACAGTGGGAAATACAGTGTTAAAAAAACCCAACCAACTCAGAGGTAAACCTGAGGGGATTATTTGTACATTAGACTTTCAAAGAATAAAGATGTTTACTAGCAAATGGTAGTTCTGAACTACTATCAGCTAGGCAGAAATTGTCCTAATTCAGCAGAGTACTTGGCTGTTATGGTAAAAAATTACTTCATATCCTATTTGCAGGGCACATTTCCAACATGGCACCAGAAAGAAATCTGTTTCTTTCTGCTCTGGCATACAATACTATATGCAAGCTAAACAGTATTATAGTGTAGATCACTGCACAAAATAAGTATCTTCAGAGCCATCAGCACCAGAGCAGTGCTAACTATCATTGCACTGGTTTAGTCCTGCTATTCAACTTCTTTATGCTTTTTCTCCACATGGGTTAAAAAAAACCTTTTTTTTTTTTTAATGACCAGAACAAAAATCAAAAAAGATTGACTAATGTGTTTCAAGTTTTGCTTCTAAACGTCCATGTTGAAGTAGAAAATGTTTAAGCTGTAATACATAAATTCCTATTAAGTAACTGCACTTCATTACAGTATCTCACGTTTCTACTTGCAGTTTAGCTTTATTTTGTAAGTAAACACAACAGAGAGTTCCTGGATTCACCAGCTACTTGGGGAAAAATGTCAGGTTTCTAAAACAGCTATCAAGCACTTCAATGTGCTCATGACAGCTTTACCTAGAAACTGCAGAAATGTTTCTTAAAACAGTAAGAGGAATAAGATGAAGATTTTAGGTTTCAGCAAATTTATGGCAAACCAGAAACATCTCTACTATTATTTGAACTAAATTCTTACGGAGCGCCATTTACTCAGAGATGATTTGCTGGAAGTACATGTACAATAAATTATATACTGAAAAGGCAAACAATATTGGAAGAATCTTTGAAAGCACTCTCTGCTAAATTCTCTATGTTCTAATCGATGCAGAAATTATCTCCCCATTTTTGGAGAATTTTCCATTTGTTTTCATTCTGGTGGCATTCTGGAAAAGGTTCTTCTGCTGGGTGTGCTCTGAAGCTGTAGCAGGTACACTAAGCTCTGCATACTGTCCTTGCCCGCAACTGCTTTCTGCTCTTGTGCAGCACCACCTCTGCAAGGCAGTTGTTCCTTCCACGGCACAGGTGCAAAGACACCTTGCTGGGCGTTGAGCTGTATTTATGGTTATTCCACAATAATGTGTCAAAGTGATGGTTTATCATTTTAACAGGAAGGCAAACCCTTCTTCTGTAATACGTCAAGCCTACCAGTTCGCCTGGTCTTTCATGATTCAAGGCATAATCACCAGTAGCTCTGCACTATCCCTCTGGCAAGTTTTTCCCTCAGCAAATTCTCGTCCCTTCTTTCTTGCTGGTGCTAGTTATGCCTTTCCCGTCTGAAGGGCCACGATCGAGTTTTCCAACATCCCCCACGTGCTGAAACACCCCAGAGAAAGGCAGCACGAGTCCTTTTCGGAGCGGCTAGCGGGGTCCTCCTCCCCCGCCGTTACACAGAGCGACGGGAAGCTGAGGAGCATTTTGCAGGCCTAACGGTCCGCTGCAGTGACAGGCCTGCTACTGCTCAGGCGTAGGCGGACAGGCCTCCCCTCCGGCAGCGGTTCCTCCCTCCGGCAGCGGTTCCTCCCTCCGCCGCTGCCGCAGCCTGCCAGGGCGGACCCGGGACCGTACGTAGGCCCCAGCAACCGGCACAGCGAGAGATACGCTCCCACCTGCTGCGCGGCACCGCCCCGCGGGAAAATGGCGGCCGCCCCGCCCGCCGCCTCCGGCCGCTCACGTGGGCGCTCACGTGGGGCGGGACGGTGAGGGGCGGTTTCCGGAAGCGCTTGGCGGAGGCTGCGGGTGGTGCCGGGCCGGGCCGGGCCGGGCCCATCGGCGGGCGGGCTGGTGCGGCGGGGAGGGATGGAGGTGATCAGAAGCAGTGAGTGACTGGCCGGCTCTGCGCCCCGTGTTCGGGTCGCGCCTCGCGGCCGCGGCGGGAAACTGCGAGCGGGCGGCGCAGGGGACGTCCCGGTGTCCCAATCCCCCTTCCCAGGCTGGCGGCGGGGTCCGGCCTCAGCATCTCCTTCACGGGAGACGGGGGTCCCTGCTCCTCCCCTCACGCGTGAGGGACAGTCCTGAGAGGGGAGACGCGGCGGGGGGGCCTCGGCCCGCGCCCCGAGGCTGCGGCGGGCGGGCGGGGGGGCTCCGCAGCCCCGGGCCCACCGGCGCCGCGCTCGCTGGCAGGTACGGGCCCCCTCTGCCAGCCGGAGGAGGGGCAGGCTGCGATAGGAAGTCGTTAGTAGTCTCAGGTGTGTTTTACCCCTTTACCCGCAGATTTTAAGGATAATCTAAAGAAAGTATACGAAGCTGTCGAAGAGTCGGACTTCCTGGCAATTGATGGAGAGTTTTCAGGTAGAGTCACGCCTGCTGGCGGTGTCCGTGCGGGGTCCCAGCTGCCTGAGCTTGCTCGTGTAATGTATCTCGGTGTTGGCTTGAAAAAAGCTGAGTCTACCGCAAAAATGATTAACCCACCATTCTCATGCTGCTTCTACTCTCTCCCTGTGCTCTTGCTTTTAACGTGTTAATTGATTATCAGCTGCAGCTCAGGAAAAAAAAAATCAAGATTGTGCGTATGTCATGAAAGCAAGATTTTGTGATGAATATGGGAGGCCTTGCAAGCATTCGGCCAGGGAAAGGCAGCAGAGGAATTTTTATATTGTAAAAGCCATAGGGCCTGTGCATTGGAGAGACACCTTAATTGCTTTAGCTGTGGGATACTGAGTTCAACCAACCATGAAACATAAATGTGATCAAGATCAGGATTTGTTAGATGTGGTGCTTCTGGAAGTACGGTTGCTTTTATGTATTGCTTAAGGTGACTGAGTTATTCAATAAATCTGTGGACAGTATTCTTCCTGCTTTTAGTTTGACGTTGTGCGTTGTGTTGTAAAGACCCATTAACATTATGTTACTGGTAGATCTTTCGTGTTTTTATTACACAAAGTAGGAACTAGAGCGACAGCTTTTGCAGCAGAGCTTTATTGCTAGACGACTACCATTGAGCTGGGTGGCTTTTACACCAATGTGCGTGCTTTTATGTTGTAGAAAATCTTTCTCAACTGAAATAATCTTAACGTGTTCTTTAAGTGAAAACATTTTTTCTTAAATTGCCAGTTGTTGCATTTTCTTTTGTTGTGGATAATTTTGAAAAGCTTGCTCAGAGCAAAATATGTTCTGCTTTTTCAGGGATCAGTGATGGGCCTTCTGTTAGTGCATTAACCAATGGCTTTGACACTCCAGAGGAAAGGTACCAGAAACTTAAAAAGGTAAAGTGTTGACCTTGACTGAAATGAAATGCTGGAAAAATGTTAGAAATCCTCTAGGTCAGAATGGAGACAATATAGGGAACTGTGACAGAGGTCTGTAAAATTGAGTTGCATAGTGTAGATGGGGATTGCTGCTTTGATTGTTTCTACTAACACAAGAACTGGGGTGTGGTGCATTAAACCTGCACAAGCTGTGGTCAGAACAGACAGACGTGGTTCCTTGTGCAGGAGTAGATGTATAGAACTTGTGAAAGGATGTTGAGAATGTTAAAATTTATCAGTTCAAAGGGGGGATGGCTAAGAGAGAAATTCAGTGTCAGAGGAACTACATCAGGGCGAGACTCCTTCCCAAGCTGCCTCCCCCTGCCAGCGTGTACTGTCTCTAAAATAAGCACCACTTAAGCCACCGCCACCTCTGCAGCACACAATAAAAAGGTGTTGGAGGATGTGGAAAGAGTTTTGAAAAATAGCCAGATGAACATGTTGTCTCGTGTGGTGTTGGAGGGTCAAAAGGTCAAAACGGTGGTGTTTTGGGTTTGGTGTTTGGTTTTTGTTTGTTGATTTTTTTTAATTATTTTTTTAATTTTAATTTTTTTTTTTTTTCTGTAAGAGAGAGGAATTAGAAAAGAGAAACGTGAAACATCTCAGCATGTCCCGTTTACCTGAAGTGCCCAAAGAGCTGATAAATGCTGTTTACTAATACTCTCTTAAGAGACATTGGAGGATGAGGGAATTACTCGTTAGTGCTCCTACTGAGAAACTAGGACAAAAAAATGGCAAAAACTGGTGAGGAGGCTGTAGCTAAAAACAAAACCAAACCCTTTTGGGCAAAAAAAACCCAAACCCCAACCCAAACACTAAAGGAAACTATAAAAGTAGAGACCAGTTTCTGAAGAGCATCCAAGAATCTAGAGGGTCATAGAATCATAGAATGGTAGTGGTTGGAAGGGACCTCTGGAGATCACGGAGTCCAACCCCCTGCCAGAGCAGGATCACCCAGGGCAGGCCACACAGGAACAGAGCCAGGCAGATTTTGAAAGACTCTAGAGAAGGAGACTCCACAACCTCTCTGGGCAGCCTGTTCCAGTGCTCTGTCACCCTCACAGGGAAGAAGTTTTTCCTCATGTTGAGCAGGAGCTTCCTGTGTTCCAGTTTGTGTCTGCTGCCCCTTGTCCTCTCACAGGACACCACTGAAAAGAGACAGGCCCCTTCTAATTGACATCCACCCTTCAGATATTTGTAAACATTCCTAAGATTCCTTCTCAGTCTTCTCTTTTCCAGGCTAAACAGCTCCAGGTCTCTCAACCTTTCCTCATCAGAGAGATGTTCCAGTGCCTTCATCATCCTCATAGCCTCTGTTGGACTCTCTCAGTATTTCCCTGTCCCTCTTGAACTGGCGACCCCAGAACTGGACACAATACTCCAGATGTGGTCTCACTAGGGCAGAATAGAAGGGGAGGAGAACCTCCCTGAACCTCTGGCTGCACTCTGTGCACCCCAGGATACCACTTGCCTTCCTGGCCACAAGGCCATGTTACTGTCCCGTGGATAACTTACTGTCCCCAGGATTCTGAGGTCCTTGTCCATGGAGCTTCTTTCCAGCAGGTCAACCTGTACTGGTTCCTGGTGTTATTCCTCCCCAGGTGTAGGACTCTACACTTGCCCTTGTTGAACTTCATGAGGTTTCCCTTCACCCAGCTCTCCAGCCTGTCCAGATCTCACTGGATGGCAGCACAGCCTTTCGGTGCATCAGCCACTCTGCCCAGTTTTGTATCATCAGCAAACTTAGAGAGGGTGCACTCTGTCCCTTTATCCACATTGCTGCTGAGGCTGTTGAATGCCATATTCTGTTGATCTGGATGAGTACTGGCCTCCGAGAGCTTCAGGGTAGCTGACAGTTCAGGCTCTGTGGGCGCAGTCAGTCTCTGTTCTTTGTAATAGGTCTGGTGCATCACAGGCCAGCCCTGAATTCCCTGTTGTCACCTTCTTAGAACTTAACTTTACCAGCTAATAAATTAACCTGATTATTGATAGTTTTGATCTTTATACTCAAAGGTGATCTACCTGGACTTGGGCAGTGTGTTTGACATGACATCCTTGTCTCTCAATTGGAGATACACGGATTTGTTGAATGGGCTGCTTGGTCGATAAGGAACTGGCTGGATGATGCCACTCAGAGACTTGCAGTCAATGTCTCAATGTCCAGGTGCAGACCAGGGACAAGTGTTGTTCCTCAGGGACTGGTACCGGGACGGGCGCTGTTTAACGCTTCCGTCAGTGACACGGACAGTGGGGTTGAGGCACCTTCAACAAGTTTGGCACCACCACCAAGCTGTGTGGTGCAGTTGACATGCTGGAGGGGAGGGGTGTCCGGAGGGACCTTGACAGGCTCAAGAGGTGTGCTCATGCCAACTGCATGAAGGTTAGCAAGGCCAAGTACATGGGACAGGGCAATCCCAAGCACAAATAGCAGCTGGGCAATGAGAGGATTGGGAGCAGCCCTGAGAAGGACTTTGGGGTGTTGGTGGAAGAGAAACTGAATGTGACCTGGAAATGTGCACTTGCAGTCCATAAAGCAAATCACATTCTGCGCTGCATCAAGAGCAGCATGGCCAACAGGTCAAGGGAGATGATTCTGTTCCTCTGCTCTCGTGACACCCCACCCCTTTCAGCTCTGTGGCCTCTGGTGTAAGAAAGACATGGACCTGTTGGAGTGGCTCCAGAGGGGAGCCACAAAGATTACAGAGGGCTGGAGCACCTCTGCTGTGAGGACTGGCTGAGGGAGTTGGGGTTGCTCAGCCCAGAGAAGAGCATGCTCTGGGGACATGTAGTGGCCTTTCAGTACTTAAAGGGGCCAACAGGAACATGGGGAAGGACTCTATCAGGGAGAGTAGTGATAGGATGAGGGCTAACAGTTTCAAATGAAAAAGGGTAGATTTATAATAGGTATTAGGAAGAAATCCTTCACTGTGAGGGTGGTGGGGCACTGGAACTGGTTGCCCAGTGAAGTTGTGGATGCCCCATCCCTGGAAGTGTTCAAGACCAGGCTGGATGGGGCTCTGAGCAACCTGCTCTAGGGGGAGGTGTCCCTGCCCATGGCAGGGGGGTTGGACTTAGATAATCTTTAAGGACCCTTCCAATGCAAACTATTCTGATTTTAAGAGGACTGATTTTCTATGTCCTGTGGCCACAGGTTATTTTTTCCCTATCATAGAATTGAATAATCTTACGTGTTCTTCTCCGGAGGAATGGGTCTCCCAGTGAGGCCACAGTGCTTGTTTCTTTTCTCACACGCTCGCAGTTGTGTTAAACACCTTTTCCATACGGGTCCAACGATTGTGAAATACGAGGACAGGATGCTGAGTGAGTGTGCTAGTACAGCTGTCACATTATCCACGTGACTTCCAAGAGTAGTAAACGTATTACTGCGTGTATTCAAAAACTCGACACAGTGCCCCTCGCAGCCTGATCCCACGCCATGGGGAATGTAAATGAACAATGAAAAGGAGACCCAACAGCTGCTTTAGATGCAGCATCTCTTATGTGAGCAGCAGGTGGAGAGATACGGGACTTCCTCCAGTCCTGTCCATTTACAGACTGGAAGTGCCTACTACAGATCGTCTTTGGGCACTGCTAAGATGATGAAATGGGGATGAAATCTAGTTGAAAAAACTCTGGTGTATTTACTTCCAAAAATCCAACAGAACAAATGTTGGTTGAGAAGATTCAGATTTGCTTAGTATTGAAATGGAGAGTATTTTTTTTTTATTTATTGTGGACTCACCCCAGTTATATTTAAATGTGTATGAATTTTATTCTCATGCAAAATTTTCCTTATTTTTGCAGCATTCCATGGATTTTTTGCTCTTTCAGTTTGGCCTTTGCACTTTTAAATACGATCACACAGAAGAAAAGTATGTTATTCTCTTATTCCTTGTTTTCTTGATTGAGGATTTTTTAAAGTAATATTGATAAGCTGTATTGACATCCAACTCATCTTTTTAACAGGTATATAACGAAGTCATTTAATTTCTATATTTTTCCAAAACCCTTTAACAGAAGTTCACCAGATGTCAAGTTTGTCTGTCAGGTTAGTAGAAAAAAAAAGTTTAATTTTGTTTGGTTAAGGTATACCTGCAGCAAACTCCTCAAAATTATTTCCAGGAGAACTCTACATCAGTGTAGAGGGAGAAGTGGTTAGTTCTTTTAACAGTTTAAAAGGATGTTGCACATAAAACACAACTTTCTGCATTTCGTTTTGGTCTTTTGTTGTTGTTGTTTTGTTTTCTTATAAAAGAAATAAGCATCAGTTAAGAGCAATCTCTAAAAATGAGCTTTAAGGGAATATCTTTGACTTCAGTTTTTAAATCTTGTTACACATTACATTGTGTGGTTTCTGGAATTGGAGATAATGTTCCAAACCTGGCAAGATGATTCTCTCTTTTTTTTTTTTTTTTTTTTCTTCTTTCCCTTCCACTTTCTTGTCTGACTTCCTGCTTTCTGGCTTTTTCTATTTGATCCTTTATTCCCATCTGCTTATCTCACTTTCACTGATTCCCAGGCTATTGCCAGCATTTTTCTGGTCTCAGATTTGTTCTCCCGAACCACATTTTGCTTTCTTTAGTTTCCTTCTTCACCCAGCTCGCTCTTTCATCTTTATCCCTTTAGTGTATTTATTGTTCCTGTATTTTACAGAGGTTGTAAATAAGTAACAAATACCATAGCCTAAACTCTGTCGCTTCTTTAGGGTCACAAACTTCGTTGCTCTTGACTTTGGACTCTGTATAATCTCTTTAAAAGTGTAAAAATAGCTGAATTGGTCTTTTATGCGTCAAGTACTCTTGCCAATTATAAAGGTACTTTCTTTTGTTCCAGAGTTCGAGTATAGATTTTTTAGCAAGCCAAGGATTTGATTTTAATAAAGTTTTTCGCAATGGTAAGTTGTTTGTTGTTTTGTTTCTTTTTTCTTGACTGCAAAATTTTTGATATTATAGAATCATTATGGTTGGAAAGGAGCTCTAGGATCATCGAGTCCAACCTTCAGCTTAACATCTGTCTCCCTATCCACCAGACCACAGCCTTAAGTGCTACATCTACTTGGTTTTTAAACCCCTTCAGGGCTGGTGACTCCACCCCCTCCCTGGGCAGCCTGTTCCAGTGCCCAACCACTCTCTCAGGGAAGAATTTCTTCCTAATATCTAATCTAAACCTCCCCTGATGCAACTTGAGGCCATTTCCTCTCATTTTATCCTTAGTAATTTGGGAGACGAGCCCAACACCAGCTTCTCTCCAGCCTCCTTTTAAGTAGTCGGAGAGAGCATTTTCTTCAAAAGGAAAAATGCAGCCATTTGTGATATCCTCATAACACATAGTGAATTTCTTAGAGTTATTATCAGATATACAGTTGTGCTGATAGTTGCTCCCCTTCCAACAATTCATGGTATAGATTGTTCAATCTGTTCAGAATAGAATTCCTATTTAGGTAAGTGCTTGGTTGTTTATTTTTGTTTGTTGGCTGAAGTAGCAAGTTATGTAGCTGTGTAATGGACCAGCAGTAATGTTTCAGGAAAGATAGTGGTGTATTGTACTGGATGCTGCTGCAGTCTATTATTAAAGTGATGCAGATAGCAAGGAAGAGGAGTGCTAAATGTTTTTGCAGTTGTAATCTACAGCTGTGCAGTCCTCAGCCTCATGCCTTGTGCAGATGAGGCATATAGCTCTTAAGAGTCCAATAGTACCAGCTAATCTGGAATGTACTGGAATGAAGCCTGTGTAGACACGGGTAGAGTGTGATCTGGAACAGATGACTGAAAGGATAGAAGGATATGTATTGAGCCTTCGGGGGTAGAACAGTGGCATGTGCTTGGTTAGTAATGTCTTTGCTAATCATATATCCCTAATTTGCCTCTAATTATGATGAGCTTTTAAGTATCTTTTTGTTTGTTTAGGAATTCCATATTTAAATCAGGAAGAAGAAAGACAGCTAAGGGAACAGTATGATGAGAAACGTTCTCAGGCCAATGGTGCAGGATCTCTGTCATACCTTTCTCCTAATGCCACCAAGTGTCCTGTAACGATTCCTGATGAGCAAAAAAAATTCATTGAGAAAGTAGTGTAAGTAAGATTGCTTAACATCATCTGGTGTTGTTGAAACTAAAACATAACATACAAACGTGGCACTGTGGTTTAAGCTATTATTATTAGTTCACCAGTTGTGAAATAATTTTTTTGTTGTGAAGTGTTTTCATGTCTTTTGGGGAGAGCTGTAAACATTGCAAAAATAAAACAGTGGATGTAGAAGCAAATAATCTATTTCTTCCAGGGAACAGATAGAAGACTTAGTAAAGAATGAAGAAAATGAAAGTTTGGAACTGGAGCCATGTACAGGGTCAGTTTCTGCAATTACATATCTTATAAAAAGTTCTTTATTCTGGCCATGTAGAATTAGAGAAATCAGGAGGAAGCAGAATATCTTTACTTGGGTCGACTGTAGCAAAATCTGTATGTGACTAATCTGTGGAGGTTGAAAAAATGTGGTATGTGGATGTCATACTCTGGTTTATGAGCCATAACTTCAGCATGTAGTGACAACATATTTCAGTATAGCCAAGTGTCATGCATATATGAGCCTTCTTTTGCTATTGCTGAAGTGCTCCATAAGCCTTGGATATGCATTTTATAAACAAATCTCTCAAATCTATTGAGCTGTCAGTTGTTCAAAGTTGATACTGTGTATTGAAACTGCATTTAGTGGGTCTCCTTCCCAAAGTTTGCTTAGCTTTGGAGTCCAGATGTTTGGAGAGTACAGTATTAAAAAAACAACAACAAAACCAAGCATTTGAACCATCAGAAATCACGACTACAGAATGTTTGCTTAGGAGAATATATGTGGTAGCTGTACAAAATGATGTGAATGCCAGCTTGGCAGCTGAATGTCAGAATTCACTGAAAACCTTCCAAGCCTATAGGTTCTGGTAGCAGTGCATATGCTTTAAAATCTTTCTGCAAACGAACATGGAAGTGGCTTTAACTGAACATCATAACTGTGAAACACTTTTGTAAGAGGAGTGTTAGTAACACAATTGTCTTTTCATTTTAGATTTCAGAGGAAATTAATTTATCAGACCTTGAGCTGGAAGTAAGTTACTGGTAATACTGCCTTACTATGGTTTTTTTAGTATTTCTGATAAGAACTCTGGGTAAGAGCTGAACTAATTAATCTCAGGTGACTCATTTAGACTTTTTTTTGTCTAAGAGTAGACTTTTAATAATGTTCTGAAGATAAATTGCATTCAACTATTTTTTTGATAATTCAGTTGAATATATTAAAGCTTCGTATTTATCTTTCCTATCTAAAATCTGTGAATAGAACAGCACAGCTAAGAATTATGTAACAAATGCAACTTGACAAGTTTTTAAAGAGCAGAAAGTGCATGTGCTTATACAGATTTTGGGCTTTACTTGCAAAACTACTAGTTCTGCGGTAGGAACCGGTATGTGTACAGTTTTCAGTTAGATGCTAAGTATAAGCATTTCCAATGACTTAAAAATACCAGGTCTAGTAGCAATTCTCTTCTCCTTTCATGTCTTTATCCCTCACCTCTACCTAAATATACCCCTTAAGGCCTTGGGAGAAACTGTAAAGCTGCAGAGATGAGATTTTCATTGTTCTGACCGCACTAGTAAAATGTGGAAGCTACAGTGGAAATCTTTCTTTGTACTTTTAGTTAATTCAGCATTGCAACAGGATCTGTCTTACGCTGTCTGTCTGTCTGTCTTTGTCTGTCTGTCTTACTCTGTCTGTCTTACACTGCAACTGGATAAAATAAAGCTTCTGTCTATCAAGTGAAGTCTCAGAGGGAGCTTGAGAACTGATTGGAAAAAGAGGTGTTACCAAGAACTTTTTTTGTGTGGATTTTTTAAGACATTGATCGAATATCCATAGCTTCCAGTAGCGCGTGGGTGGAAGAGTGTGTTAATGAACTGTACTTTTTTAACATTCAGCTGTGTTGCTTTATGTGCATACAGCTGCGTACGGTGTGTGAGAGGAAGTGAAGTTGTGAAGTCAGCATGGAGATAATTAAAGCAGCAAACAGTGAGGTTATTGATTGACTTTGTGTCCCGAACTCCTCACAGGTCATTTTGTCTGTTGAAGAGTTGCACTCTTGTGCAAGTGTTTTGGTATAGCCAAGGTCCATGACATGAAACAGCTTAAAAGCGAGGTCTAGGTTCAGAGTTGCGTGAGAAATCAAGGTGGAGAGGACGTAACAGTACTCTAGTGTGTGTTCTCTAGTACTAGTTGTAGTAGTAGCTGAAGGACGAAGGAAATGTGCGGGTTCTGGCGTGGTTCATTTATCATCATGGGAATATCAGAGTAATATCTACTCGTTAAGTGGTGAAAGACAATATTCTCAAACCTTGCTATCAGTTGGATGTTCTGTGGCTTTGTATATGGTAGTACTTTGGTATTTAATGTGATTGTGGTGGAGTGATGCAACCCTGTAACAGCGGTAATGAGATCTGTATTAATATTTCCTACTGGAGCTTACTGTTAGCAGGAAGTTTAGGGTTATTTGTAAAACCTAGATTAAGTGGTGTATTAAAGGCATGCAGTCACCGAAGAAGCTGTCTTGTGGCTGCAAGTAAAGGAGAACTTTCTCACCAGTGTTTTGGGTTTGGATTTCTCAAAAGCAGAAATTCTAGATGGTGATAAAATATCTAGATGTTGGTACTTAATATTACTAAAATAGGAAGATATAGGATGGGAAATTCTATAAGAAAATACACATTAGTGCTAGTTACCGTTGGGAAATGTAAGGAGGACAATTTAACTAGTCCATTGCTTCAAATTTGCCATCATTTTAAATTTTAAAGGAACTTTTAATAGTTCTTTTGCACTCAATGTTTCGCTATTACTATGAGACTTAAGTTAGCGAATCACTGCTGTGGTTTCAGTATGCTAAATGCCAAATTAATAACTGCTTATATTTACTTTCCCTTTATTTTGATGCAGATATCCAAAAGGTATTCACGTTGAAACTCTGGAGTCTGATAAGGTAACTAGGCATGTTACTGCTTGTAGTGTATGTTCTCTTCAAAGGAAATTGTGTGTCTCAGTTTTACCAACTCTCTAGCTTGTGTATCTAACGAGCTTTGTTATGCAGAATGCAAAACATCTGAAGTGGCACACAATGAATTAGTTTCTAAACCAACATATGAAGTGTAAGCATGTATTTGTGTGCCTTAGTATTATTATTTTTTTAAAAAAGGTTACTAAAAGGTATTTTAAGGTGTTGGTGAATCTGATGTTCAATATTGGTGAAAATTAAGTCTGTTTGTGAGAAGTAGATCTTGATCTTAGAGGAGAAGCAGTGGCGTCCCCTGCTGCATCTTTGCTTCAAAAGATACTTGAAATCCACTATTTACAAGGAAAAGCTGCTAACCTTTCCTCAGAAGTAAAACATGGATTTAGCAAAAGTAAGGTTAGGTGGATGAATCTAATGCAGCTTTTTTAAGTGGTCTTTTGGGAATAGGTGGTAAAGTTGTGCTTACAAAAGAAACAGTCACACTGCTGCTGAGATACGATTTAATTTTCTTTACAATGTAAAGTTACAGAAACTTCAGTGGTCTTAAATATGAACTTCTCACAGTCATTCCTCAAACTGTATGTATTTTATTTTAGAAGGAGAGATATCTTGTTATTAGTAAGGTAAATGAAGAGGAACGAAAAAGAAGAGAACAACAGAAACAAGCAAAAGAACAGGTAAATAAATTCCATTTCATTAGTTTACATGAAAGGGACAGGGGGGAGAATCTGTGACTTCCATCAGTTACACAGATTTGTGAGATAAGGTTTGGTAGGATTTCTGCTTTGTTTGTCTGAAATTGATCATCCAAATTCTACCAAATAACTCAGGCTTTGCAGTAGAGCAGGAAGAGTCGCAAGACACTCTACGAAATCTTAGAGAATGAGTAATTGTAGAATACTGAGCTGGTATCCTGGAGCAGTGAGTTCATTCTGACATGAATCTGCTCTATCAGAGAAGGGCGGTCTCGCAATAGGAGACATCGGGTGCTTGCATTTGTTAGTGCTGTATGAGCCATCCTCACACAGCATCTTGCAGAAATGCTTGAGCAAGTTTGCACATTATTTGGATTCACATTCTGTCCTTGGAGTAGTACTCTGCTACTAATCTTGCTTGCTTTTAGTCATCCAAGTTAAAATGTCCTGTACAAAAGTCAGAGGGGATGTTTAGTCCCTGGCCAGGGTCAACCCATGACAATATCCTGTGACTTGTCCTACTCTGTGGTGAACTAGAGCTACATATAAAACTGGAATGCTGTAAACAGCATCCTGCTTTGTCCTCATGTATCTTACAAATACTGACATTTCCTCTGTCGTCTGTTCTTGGTTGTGTTTGAGAAACAGTTTGAGCCAAACAGTTTGCGTGTGTCTGCTCATTGGCAGGTATCTTAGTATTTATGTTTCACTGATGTCAGAATCTTTGCTTACAGGAAGAATTGAATGATGCAGTAGGATTTTCTAGAGTCATTCATGCCATTGCCAACTCTGTAAGTTAACATAATTTTTAACATACCTTTGTAAGAAGAAACAACCTACTGGTTATTTTTTTTGAAGTTGTCTTGCTTCATGTTTTATCTGGTTGAGCATGGTAGGTTAAGTAAGCTCTTAAACTAATGAACAACCTCATTATCTGTAAGAGCCAATATCAATTTTGTAGGGCTTTTAACAGGATTCTCTTAAGTAGCTAAGCTTTGAGGGCTTTTCTTCTCTGTCCTGAAAAGACTTGTTTGTTTGTTTTTCTGACAGTTAAAGACTTAATCAGAAAAGGTCATTTGATTCTCTTCTACTTACGTAGTTAATATAGGCTGTAGTTTTATCTGTTTGCTTCAGCTGAATTCTTGTCGTGTAGCTGTTGCAGCCTGCTGCGTAGAAAAAGAACAGCAGTGTATGCCCCTTGTCTTCTCGAGCAAGTGGAGGATGCTGGGAAGCAGGAAAGGTTGTCACATCAAATGAATCAACGTTAACATTTCAAAAATTTCATGTACTTATTCAAGAAAGAACTTACTTGTATTAAATCTGTCATGAAAGGCTCTGCACTGTGAGAAGCCAGATCATGCCCCTAATAACTATTGTGTATTAAAATCTTAAAGAATATTATCTACATGTTGTAGATTAAAAGGTAGTGGACTGAAAAATGGCTTTACTTGAATAGATTACATTTGGAAGCCAGGTTGTAAGTAGCTGTCCTAGTGCACCTTCTCAACATTTCAGGCTGTTGCTAAAGGCTGCTGTAAGTGTCTGGGGAGTGGAGGAAAAAAGAGTGGCTGCTCTGCAAGAATGGAGGAGTCTGTGGGGCAGGCAGAGGAAATGGGGAGGTTTGATTTGTATCTGTTCTTGCTGCCCATAGCTAGCATCTGGGATAGGAGCTTTTCCCATATTGCCCTGGCTGTGGCCACGATTAGAAGTGTAATGAACTTTTAACGTTCTTTTTGCAGGGCAAGCTTGTTATTGGGCACAATATGCTACTGGATGTTATGCATACCATACACCAGTTCTATTGTCCTCTACCTGATGTAAGTAATTTTCTGAGTGTTCAGATGGTGAAATAAATGCCTTAATGTCTTCAGTATTATCTCAAAACATCCTTGTGAATGGAAGCATATTGCAGTCTGTTAAGAACAACAGCAAAGTGTTTTTTAAAAGAACACTTGTTCCTTCTGGGCTACTGCCTTATTTTCTTAAATCTTCATGCAGAAAGCTCAATGGGATTGAATTATTCTCCTTTATAGTTTTTAAATGTTCATATTTAATGTTGGAATTGAATTGTGGTTTCTGCTTTTATCTGTTAGTCCTTCGGAAACTGCTTAGATAACATCAGGCAAATTTAGCTGACTTGTTAAGATACTGTTTTGGAGCTTCACTGTTATGTGGCATTTCCTCCTCCCTGTAATTTCTGTGAAATTATATGAAAATTAGATGAAAACATGTGCTCACACCTTGACAATATAGTACAGTACAATTAGTAGCATGATAAGAAATTCTGTAGCAGGATGATGTTCATTGGGGTGAAGATGTGGAATGTTTGAATAATTGGAGGGGACCTAATTTATCCTGCTTTAAGCAGCTTAACAACTTTCATGACTGCAGTAGGGTGATCTTAACAGTTCATGACTACATTGGCCTAACAGCTAAGTTAATGTATTGGCACTGAGGACGTGGTCTGAAAAAGCCAAAGGTCTCATTGGAAGGATGGCCCACATGATGGTTATATTACTTGCAGTCCTCAAGGACTTGTGAGGTTTTATGGGAAAGACTTGATTATGAGATGGGAGAAAGAAATGTGGGACCTGTTCAGACTGCTGGAATCTAAGCAGTTGTCAATTGTTCCTGTACTTTTGACATTTGGAAGATCTAAACCTGTAGGCAGTGAACTGCCCTCCTGGAGTGTCTGCTTACATTCCGTTGACATTTAGTGTTCTGGGAATGCTTAAACAGAACTGGCAACACAGCTGGAATTGGGTAGCCTAGGTTATGTAATAGGACAGGGTATTGGAGGTGATAGAACATTTATGAATCAGAAATAATTTGTAGTTCTGTGTAACTGTAGGTGATATTTATGGTAATGCTGACAAATTGATCTCTTGGAAGATGAAAATTCAGTCACTGTATCTCAATTTTAGAAGCTGATTGGATAATTGTAGCTACTGCTATCTATCATCCTGAGACTGATAAACAGTTAACTTAACTGGATTTTGTCTTCTGGTTTAATGTTAAATTAGGACCTAAGTGAGTTCAAGGAAGTAACATCTTGTGTCTTTCCCAGGTAAGTTCTTAGTTCAAACTAAACTGTGTTAATACTATTTTGGTGCACTGTTTGTCATAGCCCTGTAACCTACCTATTACTATCAATGAAATTTGGAGCAAGTTAGATAAATATAGTTTTTAAAGTATTCTGTAGCATCCCTTTTTCAGAAGAGCAGTGCTATTGTTCTTCTTGGCAAAAGATGCAGTTTTATTATGCCCTTGTTGTTGGCACGTTTGGAGTTTTGAATCTGCATTACTTTTGGAACAAGATTTATTTGCTATTTATTGTTGGCATCTCTTGCTATTGCTTAGTTGCTATCCTTTTTCATGCTGAACAAAGCCAAGGAGTGTTTTGGCTGCTCTAAGATCTGAGACTGATTTTTCAGCAGGGTGAAATTGCTGTTTTCCAGCTCATACATCAAAACATTTGTGAGGATTTGGCAAGATGGATATTCTTCTGTTTCAACTCATTTAGCTCTTACTTTGTTTCTAGGCTATTGGATACTAAGCTGATGGCAAGTACACAACCTTTTAAGGTAAATTAATATAATATTATAGAATAATTTGATGATATGAGTTTGCATTAAGTGTGTATTGAAACAAAAATGTTATTTGTTAGAGAAAATTGTATCACAAAATATTGTTAGACACATTTTTATGTGAAAATGATTTGTCTTAGCTCTTTATCTAAAGTTACAAAATTTTGAGAATACAATTTTTTACTTCTGTGAGAGTAACTTTTGTGTTTGTTGCAGTTTTAAGGTAACTTAGAAGCTTTGAATTCCAAAATAGATACAGTTTTTGCTACTTGGAATGCAATTAGCAATTTTCTTTTTTTTGTCCTTTAAATTAGTACAGGACTGCATGTCTCCTCAGGGAAAAAAAAAAGAAAAAAGTTGTTATTCATGGACAAGTAGGACCCAGAAGCTGCTTTAGAAATATTGTGAATTCTGACTTTGTCTAGAAAGAGATGCTTGAACATCATCATGAAGTTCTGTTGTGTCCTGCTGTTCAGTGGATAGTCAGCAGAATTAAAAAAATTACAGGTTTCTTTTAAAACCTCTTGCAGCATGAATTTTATTCTTCCAAAAAATTGAGAGAAGTGATCGTAATCACTTGCTTTTATGTGTGCCTTTGGAATGAATTAATTGAAAACGTGCTGAGTAAGGAGCATTTATCTGCATACCCTTTTGACTTAGAGCATGGTGTAACAGAAAATCTCATTAAAATGTACTCAGTAGGTATTTGCAGGTTTGTTTTGTCACAGAACCATCTAGGTTGGAAAAGACCCATGGGATCATCGTGTCCAACCATTCACCCTACTCTACAAGTTCACCCCTAGACCATATCCCCCAACACTACATCTAAGTGGTTCTTAAACACATCCAGGAATGGTGACTCAACCACCTCCCTGGGCAGCCTATTGAGGCTTCCGTATTCTGAAAATTAATAATCCTTCAGAGGTTTTGTATTTGGTAGTTATGTTGATATTTGTAACTTTTACAGTAAATGCTTGGTTTGTAGGCTGTTACCAAGTGGTGCTTTGGGACGCCTGTATCATAACATCATTTGAACTTTTTCATTGTACTGAGTTCGTGATAGCTTTTCAGACTTGATGATACCAAAGGAAATTTGGTCCTCAAAAATTTCAGACAACTTGAAGAAAGACTGTGTGAGATTTTTGTGTTTTCTCTTGCTATTGATTCTGCATGTTTTTCCATTGTACTTACTGACAAAGTATAATTGATGAAGAACTTCAAGAAGTTTGGGTTGCAAAAATTAATAATCTGTATAATTTTTGGTGACATTTTATATAGGCATATATAGATTCAGTAATGCAGTTCAGCTCAGCTGAAGTGCAGGAGCCGCTTTCTGATTATTGGGCTTTTTTTCACTTTGTATTCCTGTAAAGTCATCAGTATTTACACTTGCAAAGCTACTCAGGAATGCTCAGTCAGCTGGCACACTTCAATACACACCTCTAATGCCCCTAACCATTATGATCATCAATGTTCAGGACATTTTGTCTTGCTGTTTGTGCTGCCTTTTCCCCTGCCATGTGTACCATGCATGCAGCCAGATTCAAACAGAAATATTACTTCAGCAAAATTTATCATGAAGAATTCCAAAAACTATTGAGAAATGCTTGTGACTCATATTGTAGGTGAGGCAAGTTAACTTTCTAAAACTTCTCCTGACAGACTTCTCTGGTGTATTAGTTTAAAACGAGGCTATGTATAAATCCTTAGAGAACACCAGGCAGCAGCAGTAAATCCTCATTTTATCCCTTTTTGATTACAGTTTCCAGGGAAAATGTACTAGGCATTGGCAGTTAATGGTGTCTTTTCTTGCAGGAGATCATTAATAATACATCCCTTGCAGAACTGGAAAAGCGTTTAAAAGAGGTTCCATTCATCCCTCCAAAAGTTGGTAAGGATATATCAAAATGGTCTTATTTCTGAAATGCTTTCCTCCTTCAGAAGAAAGTGATTATTTTTGTTCTTGGTCTGAAATGTCAATCTCCTATTAATACATAGCGTTTGAATAGGGCCTTAAAACACAGGCAATATACATACAAGTGCAGTTATATTTAGAACTGTTAGTGGAAGTCAGTAGGAATTCTTCCACTCTATTTCAGCTAAGAAGAAGAATGGATATATTCAGTGAACAGCAGTTTCATCATCTAGTAAAGGCATTTTGGTTTTTAGCTTGATTTTTGATGAGTAACTTGAAATTGTTTTAAAACTGTTACATTTTGTTATTATCATCCTTTAGATCAAAGCCAGAGCACTCTAATAGACACTTGGACAAATCAAACCAAGAAAACATACACAGCAGTGAATAGCCTTGTGTGTTATAGAAACTGTTAGAGGTACTTCATAGCTTTCTCTGCTTTGGGGAGAATGAAAGGGTATTTAATCAAAGGGCGAGTTTATCTCAAGGTTTTGGAATTTTTCTTAAGCTGCTGATTTAGAAGAGGGACAGCAGTGTGTGTGTGTGCTGTGTTGGAAGGGAAAGTCTCAATGCTTAGTCAAAACCAAGAAGTGATACTTTTTTATATTGCAGAATGTGCAGAGCAGATGCACTTAAGCTGTAGTAAGAGGAGAGATAATAATATGATAATCTCCAATCTCTTTGGACGATGAGCAGGAGCTGTTGGTGCCTAGGCCTAAGCAGTATCATGAATTATGGAGTGTACAGTAATTGCATACAGACCTTTTAGTGATGTATGTATGCTCTGTAGCTTCTTTTGAAGGTGTAGTGGAATTTGGCAGCTTTCAGGTACTATTTTTTTGCTGACGTAATATGAAATAATAGTTTTACAATTTATTTTTTTTCCCCTTGAGCAAAATAAGTCTGTAACAGATAACTGACTCAGAAGTGTTAGCATTTAATCAGAGAGGATTCATGTGGTTCAGAACATGCAAAGCATGTTTAGAAATACCAGAATACCTTCATTAACTGTTCATTCAAATTTTGTTTTGGATATGTATCAATTAAAATAAAAATTAAGTACTAAGAAATTTCCTTTTCAGCTCAGCCGGTATAGCTTAATGTTGTCTGAATCTCAGATGAGTTTATTTTTGAATAAATATTCCAAGGGCTTATCTAGAAAAAGGCCTGATGTTTTGCTGCTGTAGCTTTATGTATATAAAATTTGTATTCCAGTTTCTTTGTACAAAATACAAGCATATATGCTTACAGGTTTCTATTGTCTAAGTTACGCTAGTATTTCTGTATCACCATTTAAAATGTTTTAAAACAAATCATTGTTTTGGCTTCTTTTGTTAGGCTGAATGCAATAAATATAATGGAATTACAGAGTTCACTTTTCAAGTCTGTACCTTAATGTAAGGGGCATGATTCGGGCTTTTAAAATTTTGTTCTTCCAGTCCTATTCTCATTATAACTTGTAGAGGAAGAAGAACCAGGTTTTTGGAGGTTGAGAAGCTAGGTATACAGGTGAAATAACTTTGACTTTGGGAGTGGGAAAAATTTAAATGACACAGAACAAGTGTCATGTGCACATATTTCTGTATTACTGAGACTTGAGTGCTTCTGGGCACTTCTCTTCAGAGAAGTACCTAGTAATGTTTCCACTTCCAGAGGTGATTCAGGGGATACTTCTCAAGGCCTTCACATAAACAGTAAGCGTGATTATCAAGAAAGTTGTCAATAAAGACATCCTTTAATCACTTAGCTCTATCTTCATCATTTAAATACCTTGTAAAATCTGGCTGGAGGTCAATCGGGTGCTTAACAAACTGGTTAATATTAGGGTTTTCAATTAGCTTGACTATCCTCTTAAATGCAAGACAGTCAGGATAAAAATACACTGCGTGAGGAAACCTGCTGTCATTGTGCTAGACTTAACGCTTCATTTTGCCTGAGTAGGTCTGTGGATTAATGGCATGTTAATAAAAAGGAGTTTCCTAGGAGCATGTTTTTATTTAAAAATGCAAAACAAAGCTGTGCTTCTTCTCAGAACTTGTGAATTTTCAGAAACTCTGAAATTTCTATAAACTTACCCAAGTGAAGTTATACTCTGTCAGAGTAAGTGTGTGGGTAAGCATACAGAGCTGCCTTTAACTTCCGTGATAACATGGTTACAAATTCTGTTTTCTCCTCAGAAAGCGCAGAAGGGTTTCCAAGTTATGATACAGCTGCTGAACAGCTTCACGAAGCAGGATATGATGCTTACATTACTGGACTCTGCTTCATCTCCATGGCTAATTTCCTAGGTATCTGGGTAGTAATTTTCAACCCTCCTCCTTAGTGCTGTCTGTAGCTGCTTATTACATACCGAATTTCTTCTTCATCAGGTTCATTCCTCAGTCCTCCGAAAAACCACGTGTCTGCTAGATCAAAACTCATTGAACCCTTTTTTAACAAGTAAGTAGTTTTAGTAAAAGACCCACTAAGCCATGAAAATATGACACTAGCCTTCAAGTATATGTCTCTAGCCTCAGAAAAAGTGGGTCACTACATTTTTCTTACCCCTCAGTTTAGACTGGCATTCTAGTTCACACTAGTAATGTTGCGGAGAGGACAGAGTTCGTAAAGTAAATGCCTTTTCTTTTGAAAATAGTTTAATTTCTGCTAACCTGTAAACAGACACATAGAATAGTACCTGGATTGCTTTAATGGCCTTGTCCATGCCACTGTTGAGAATACGTTTACAATCTAGAAAATTATTTCTGGAGTAAGCTTTGGGAGTAGTGGAACTGAAGAAAAACTGCTCAGGTGTTCTTTAGGTTGTAGGTCTCTCAGAGACTGGTGATAGTTAAAAATGAGTACACTAAAGTGTCTGGAAAACCCAAAATATTCCTACTGTAGTATCAGTCCAAATCACACAAAGCTATGGTATTGATGTTGTCAGGTAGCCCATTTTTAAAGGAGGTGTAACGTGTTCAAGGCCAGGTTGGATGGGGCCTTGCACAACCTGGTCTGGTGGGAGGTGTCCCTGCCCACAGCAGGGCAGCTGGAACTGCATGATCTTTAAGGTCTTTTCCAACCCAAACCATGCTGTGATTCTTTAATAAACATGTTTGATTAGTAGTTTATGGGATGATGATATGCTCAGTGTTTTGCTTTTGAATTAGATCTTCATGCAGATTACTTGAACAAATTAAAGACTTGAGAAATCTAGAAGGCTTATGCACATTTTGCACATTTAATCTGTAGAGGATGAAGCTTCTAAAGATAGTATAACCTGTCATGTAAAAGGAAAGAAGGTGAAATGAAAGAGCTAGTATTTTCATCTGCTTAAATTCGGGAGAAATTCCATCCTTTCCCACACTATCATACAGAAGTCAGCAAAATTAATTATTTTAGCTTCAAGTGGCCCACACAAATGAGGGACTAATTGTGATCAGTGGCTTTCAGCTTTCATTGGTCTGCAAACTGAATTACTATAGTGACAGCAGTTGGGTGACTCTCTTGACGCTGGAACCTGTGAGGCAGTAACTTCATTACATTCTGGCATATGGTATAAATTGTATACACATTCCTTAGACTGAGCATAGACCCACAGTGACTGATTTGAATGTGAAGGTGGTGATAGAGTTGATCAGCATAACTTCATTTTAAGGTTGGCTTTATCACAGGGTTCCTTTCAGTAACAGGAGCGCAGACACGTGCACACTGGTAGATGCCGATTTGGGGGGGTTATTTTTTCAGTGAGTAACCAAAATGCTTTCAGTTGTTTCTAGAGAGGCATATCTGCAACAGGTGCAAACTGAAACTTCTGAAGCTATCACAATAATACAGTGAATGGAAGCTTTTTCAGGTTAAGTAAGCTGTGTACTTCAAGTGTGACATTTCTCTAATGGTGCCGTTTCCAGGAAGCCTGCCACGCCTGTTCTAGCTTCAGAATTAACACTTCCCAACTGTAATGAAATGGAAGGTTAATAAAAACTTGTAGGGAGAACAGCTTATTTATGTATTTTTTAATTTTATTTTTTATTTAAGCAAGAACTGTAAGTTACTGTTCACAAGAAAAAAGAAAAGTGTATCCATTCTGTCATTATTCAGAACTTGTAACTTATTGTTTCAGAAAAGCTATATATTATTTTTAAATCGTGGAAACTTGGAGTACTGTCCATGCCTTACCTTCACATGATCTAGAAGCTTTGCCATATTCTAACAAGCATCTCCCACCTCACTTCAGTCAGAACTGGGAGGTGAGACTCTCACCTCTTCCTTATAGTAAGCAGGCCAATGCTTGTATTTTTAAAGCTAATATTTTACTATAATGCAAAATAACAAACCAGAATAAGAGAACTCGGGGGTTTTTTTTCCTCCTAAATATTTTTTTGAAGTAAAATATTTAAGTAGATGTCAGAATTCAGAGATGTTAGATGTTTACATAAACAAGTCTCTTTACTGTCTTCAGTATGTCCTTGCAGACCAGATCTCTGTTTCCAGCACTTGGTCTCTTTAGCACCTGTGAGTAGCATCCAGGGCTAGTATATTTTCCATGGTTATCTTAAGGTCCCTAGTAAGTATGTTGGTTCTGGGGCTTTTTTGCAGGTATGCTCTGGGTTGCCAGCTAGCTTCCTGCTACACCTAGTTTTCTCTAGTTCGTGGTTTAGAAGCTTTCCCTAGCCGAGCATCTTCTTTTCCTCCCGGGGAGAAAAAAAACCTATCTGCCTCCTTCCTTCAGAAGTTCTACCTGATCCTGTGAGCAGCAGTCAGAGCAAGGAAACCTTTTCCTTTGTGCTGTAGTCATGTTCTTCAAGCAAAACACAATCTGCAACATGCAAACAGTAAGCTAAACAAATGAAAGTTGTACTGTGTCACAAAAGTTTTCCCTGAAAGAAGCTGGCTAGAGTAGTTTATTTTAAGGCAATTATTTAGAAGCCGTGTTCTCAATTTGAACTATTATCAGGATAGTCTTGAAAATGTTCTTTAAAGCAGACCACTTGATGATTATTCGGCTTCATTATAATGTCTTGATTTCAAGATCTCTGAATACTAGGTGTTAATTTATAAATTCAGTGTAAAGCTTCACCTTTTACATGGTTGGTGTGACTGATAGGATTTCTGGAAATGTTTTCTGTTGGAATAGACTTGTCACTTGTGATTAGTAGGAGTAAATTTAAAACTGAAAAGTCAACATCTGAATTTCTTTATTGTTTTTTTTTTTTTATTTTTTATTTTTTACAAACTTAGCCTTCACTTTTTTCAGTAGTTATTCTCACCTCTCATTATGTCAGCAGAACAGAACTTCCTGGCTTGCCATTCGAGAGTGGTGGCCAGCATAGAGGTTAAATATTCCTGCAGATTAATGATGAACATAGGTAAAATCTTTAGTCTCAACTTCTTTTAAGAGTGGAACTGATTAAAACCAGACTTTGCCTTAGGGTTGTTTGGCATTTTAAGCATAATGCAGTCAGTTATATGAGAAACAACTCAATAGGCTGGGAATTCCAGAGGTACATTTCTGCAGTCTATGCTTCAGTGTGTATACAAATCCTTTGAAAAATTGTGTTTGTGTGAGCTATCTGCTGTGAGGAATCCCTGATGAACACTATCAAGTTGAGATGATGGGACTTTTTATATTGTAATATCTAAAATCTTATGTGTAAAACTCAGATGCTATATTTTGTTACATACTTTGGAGTTGATTTGAAATTTTTTGACCTATTTTGTTTAGAGCAAAATCTGTTCCATTTCTCCCTGCCCTCACCCACAAGCTCCTCACAAGCTGTTAATGACAGCTGTATTTCAGATCTCTCTGGGTTGTTTGATGGTTTGTATTATGGTTGGTTGGTTTGTGGTTTGTTTGCTGGTTTTTGTTTTGTTTTGGTTTTTGCTTGTTTGGTTTTGGGGGTTTTTTTGTTATGTGTTTGTGGGTTTTTTGTGTGGTTTTTGTTTGGTTTGTTTTTTCTTTTAGTTTGGCCTTTTTTTGTTTTGTTATATTTTTATTTTGATGTAGCTGAAGGCAGGGGCTGAAAGAGGTGAGAGAAATGAAAGATGAATATACCATGATGATCTGTAGAAGTACAAATTATCTTAGAAATGTATTTTTTTCATACAAAGGGATATCAGAACCCAAAATGTATGCAAATAGCTTGTTTTTCTGCTATATTTGTGGCAAATGTTTCACCAAGGAGATAGGTTCTCTGGCATGTATTGCAAACCAGTTAATTTCTCTCTCTGGTTTTTAATTTAATTTTTTTTTTTCAAATTATTGCAAAAGAACATCCATGTACTTTTCTGCAGTTTGACTGATACCTTTTCAATCATAGTGTAGGAGTAAACAATTGCTGTCCCTGTGCTTTCAGCCACATGTGGCTGTACAGATTACTGAGCTAGATTGGAAGCCGATGTGAGTTTAAAAAACTTGTGTGTTCAACTGTGTCAGTTTCTCTACATGGTGCATCACACAGCTGTGGAAACTTTCATCCTAGCTCAGTGCAGAGGCAGAATGTTGACTACTTAAGACTACTTACTCATTGCTGTGAAGTGGCAGGGTCATAGCTTTGCTCTCCTTATTTTTACTTATCACAAAAGCAACTTTATTCCAAGTGTCTGTCTCAAAATACTTCAGAGTTGCTAGGATATTGTTGTAGATTGAGAAGTAGACCTCTGTCAGACTGTAGCCTCTCAACAGTGTAGGAAATAACTTCCCCAGCCTGGTTAGTATGTCTTTTAGTCATGAATTAATGTAGTGAAAAGCAAAATTGCTACAACTTCACAAATAGACCTAATTTGCTATAAAGTAAGGTTCATGTTGTCATACAGAGCGATGTTATTATTTTATATTTTCAGTACACAGATGAGGAACCTTACAGCCATACTCGTGGATGCATAGTTATGGATTATGCTGCAACTCTGTGTTCGTAATCCATCTGATGGAAATTGGTGCTGCAAGATGCAGTTACTGCTTTAATGTATTTTAAATGCACTTAATATTCAAATCAGTAATCATACTACCTCTTTGGGGAATGTATGTGTTCGTGTGTGTGTGTGCTGTTTAGAGACATAGTTCTTTGACCAAACAAATACATGTTAGGTTTGTCTCAGAGGACAAAAGCCTGATCTTAATTAATCTAAGGTATCTGCAATTTTTTGGCTTAAATCTGCTCTTGCTGTTGGCTCCTGTATTGCTTTCCTCAACGTGATAAGTCCTTGGGAAGGGCAGCTTAACTAGTATTCTTCTCACATGTTTTTGTGGTATTTTTAGTAAACTTCATCTTTATTTTTGTGAATTCTTCTACGTAGGAAACTAGTTATTTGAGTACTTCAAAAAGAAGCTGGTTCCAAGAAGTCTTTGAAACATTTTTTCTTCAGATAGCTCAACTTAAACTTTTTTTTTTTTTCCCTTAAACATTTGCTGTCCTGCATGGATGAAGGACAACCTTCATCCCATGAAGACTAAAACTGGTTTTACTGACTAGCTAAAATACAGTATATTTAATATATATTATATATATTTGTTTTATTTAATATATATTATCTATATATAGATAACTTAGACCTCCCCTGGCACAACTTGAGGCCCTTTCCTCTTGTCCTATCGCTTGTTCCTTGGGAGAATGGACCAACCTCCACCACTCTTCTTGGGGAGTTGTGGAGAGCCAGGTGGTCTCCCCTGAGCCTCCTTTTATCCAGGCTGAATAACTCAGGTCCCTCAGCTGCTCCTCACAAGACTTGTGCTCTAGACCTTTCACCAGTTTCATTGCCCTTCTTTAGACACACTCGAGCCCTTCAATGTCCTTGGAGTAAGGGGCCCGAAACTGAACCCAGGATTCTAGGGGTGGCCTCACCAGTGCCCAGTCCAGGGGGGACGATCCCTGCCCTGGTCCTGCTGGCCACACTGTTTCTGATCCAAGCCAGGGTGCTGTTGGCATTTTTGGCCACTTGCTGGCTCATGTTCAGCTGGCTGTTGGTCAACACCCTCAAGTCCTTTTCCATTAATCAGCTTCCCAGCCACTCTGTGCCAGCCTGGAGCATTGCAGGGGATGGTTGTGTCCTAAGGGCAGGACCTAGGAACTTGGCCTTGTTGAGCCTCATCCCAGTGGCTTCAGCACATTGATCCAGCCTGGCCAGACCACTCTGTACAGCCTCCCAACCCTCCAGCAGGTTAACACCCCTACCTAACTTGGTGTTGTTCACAAACTTGCGGAGGGTGTCCTTGATCCCCTTGTCCAGATCATTGGTAAGTATTTTAAAGGAACTGGTCCCAGTACAGAGCCTTGGAGAACACTACTTGTGACTAGCTGCCAACTGGATTTAATATAGTCTCCTCCCTTTTCCTCGTTGGAAGTTATGTCCCACTTGCTCTCTTTTTATTTCCCTGCCATTTAACCACATAAAAGATACCCTGACAGCCTGATAACTGTGTCTCCTGTTTGTTTTCTGGGTGGATGGCTTTTTTGGTTTCTTTTTTGAGCAATAGCACTGCATATCCTGTCAGTACTGTCCCAGATCTCTAGGATATGTCAGAGTAAGAACGTTTTTCTCAGTTTCCTTTTGGAAGCTGTGTTCTGAGACTAGATTTGTTCTCAAGATGTCATTCCTGTGCCGTTCAGACAGACCACTATAAACAAAGCAAAGGATATAGGAATATGGCACCTAAGGCTAAACATAAGACAAAACTCTGTCCCCGTTGTAAAATATCTTCATTACTCAGTGCTGTGCTGGAATTGTTGAAGTTTTAAAAGTTAATTGATGCTGATTTTTCTAATTTTTATTGATAAAATTCCTTTCAGGTTCTGCAGTGCTCAGGGAGACGCAGTGCTCGGGGAGACACAGTGCACATGATACCTTATCTTCCCTGAGACTCAGGAAGTTAGGTGGGACATTGTGTATCATAACTGCTGGCAGTTCACTGAAGACCCTCTGGCTCACATGTGAACCTGTCATATAGTCCATTTTTTTTCTTTCACCTGAGTATTTATAGTAAATTCAATGTTAGACACACCAAGGTGGGAATTCTATGGGTAAGGATGAAGGGTTAGGCCAGTGAGGCTGATATCCTGGTGGGGAGTCTGCTGCAGACACCCGAACAGGAT